>JAVJIF010031163.1:0-167828 GCA_038442645.1 Agave tequilana | reverse complement strand
ACTACCCACTGGCGCTTCCTGGAGAGCTGCCTCTGCAGGAGCTTCCACGACCAATGAAGGAGTTGTAAGCACGACCTCCTCAGAAACCTCCACCGAGACCTGAGTTGTATAGCTTCTGGAAGGGTGCCAACCATCGGACTCTCCACCTGAACCCCGGTCCTCTCTGCAAGTTATCGCGATGTTAGCCAAAATGTAGAAAAGCGAAACATTTAAAGCATCAGAGCTGCCTTACCAGGTTCGAGGTCCAGAGACGTCAAATCCTGCGGAATGGAAGTCTCCCCAGCTCAAGCAGTAACCTCCTCGCCCGGCAGAAGTGAGAGCCTCCCAGCCTCAGTGGTTATTCTCTTCTGCCAGAGTGGAAGGCTCCCCGATCTCAACAGGCTGCCCCCTTTGAGGGTATCTCAGCAGCCGAGACCTCAATCCTCTCAGGCTGGGTCAACTCTTTCACCATTTCCTCGACACGCGAAGAGGTTGTAGCGGCGGCGTCTCCGGCTGGCCCTGCAGCGTGCAAAGAAGAATGATAAAAACATCTCTTCAATATGCAAAGAGAAAATAGACAGAAGATGAGAAGAGTACCTTCAGTAGATAATCGCCAGCGTGGTGCAGTCGATGGCTCGCCCCCCATATATTCCTCCTCCGAGATGTGGAAGAATTTGCTCTGATCAGGAAGAGCGGGTTCATCGCCATAGTCGGTCTCGTCTTCAAAGGCGCTTTCCCCCGATATCGAAGAAGACGACAGCGCAACGCGAGGAAGCTCCGCAACAGGAGCCTACCTCTAATTACCCCAGTGGTAGGATAGGGTCGACTGCCCTAAGACTGGAAATGAAGATGCTAGGAGACCCCGGCTGCCGTGCCTCGTCCCTCCCATCATGAGCAGAAGAAGGCTCGGGCTGAACTGAGATGCCTACAATCTCAACATCCCCTCCAGTCATTATGTCGACCTCCACTGACTCGTCATCTTCGGCGGCGGTGGACTCGTCAACAAGCTCCCCTTCTCCACGGTCTTACTGCGCGACTAGGAGCACGGACTAGGGTGGGGAAATCTTCATCTTCGACGGCTCCTCAACCCTAACAGGGATGTCTTCAGGAGGAGCCTCAAACTCCAGCAGAGATATCTCCGAATTGGGAGACTTCAGCTGTTAAGTCCCTCCGAACCTTCTTTGGGGCAGGCTCAGCAATAGAAGCAGAGCGTCGACTACGCTTGCTCCAACTGCTTAGACCTCCTTGCCCGCGGCTCCTCCCTCGTGGCTGGTGGCTCAGCCCTTGTCGTTCGAGGCTCTGCCCTTGCCGGTCGCGGCTCCGCCCTCGCTGCTGTGGCTCCTTCCCGACCGTCTCTTGACCTCCTTATAAGCCTTCAGATACTGGTCGATAAGCTTCGAACGTTTACCGGACTCTGACCTGGCCCGAGATGTGCATTGATGCTCTCAAGGCATGAGACTCCGAACAAGGTCTGGTGCCTGGCTGGCTTGGAAGTACCAAGCGAGAAGCTGAAGCTCGTGCGGCACTTGGGCGTCTCGTTGGGTAGACGGAATGTTGCTCCCGTCCCTCCAGCCACACTGTAATACCAAGCCCGAGCACCCTCGAACAGGTTCCCTTCAAAGGCGAGCCGAGCATTGGGGTTCCCAACATAGAGTTGATCGTAGCCAAACTGTCGGGCAAAACGGTTCGGCATGTATGGCTCGATGGTGCAGGAAGTCCCTTGCCGGAACATCACATATCCCGGCGGATGTTGATCAACCACCAGAAGATTCCCGCAGGCAGTTGTGTGAAGTAATCCCGACCAGCGATATCAGCGAACAACTCCCCGAAAGCCGCACCAGGAACGTCTGGGAAGCAGCGGTTGAGCTGGTAGTTCGTGGCGCAGGAAAGACACTTCCTAATATAATACAGGTAGGTGTCACGCCACTCCGAACGTTCCAGCCGCTGCACAAATGGGATACGAACCGTGCCCCCACGCGCCGCCGTCATCAAAGAAGGGCAATGCATCACGTACAAGCCATGAGGTACGTATAAGGCAGCTCAACCCGAGGGTTAGGGCGCTTCACCTTCGGATTCCCCTCTGAGTCGACATAGGGCTTTCATGGGGGTCAACAGTCTTCGGGGGTCGCAGAAATTCTTGGCTAACGCCCGTAGCCCGCTCTGAATACCGGCCACCACGCCGGAAGAAGAGCTATGGGGCTGCCATGAGCCAGGAGCACCGCCGGGTACACCACGTCGGCAACAATAACTTCGTGTGCAGTGGGGCACCACACAACGCTTCAACCACAGCATCAAGAAGCCCGCCAACAGTGCTCGACTAGAGATGGGAGTCCGGGCTTGATGGTGAAAGCTTTCAAAATCAAGTCCGGGTCGAAACGTCCTCGTTCGACTCCGTGGTGTAGAAGCTGTTCGGAGCCTGATCAATCCTGTCTTCGATTTTCCTATCAGAGCTGGCAGCCAGTCGGGTTATCGGGAGGTCTTTATTGCTAACGTTGTTGAACAGATAACTAGCCAAGACAACTGCTTGACTCCTCCTGATCTCCAGGTAGTTATCTGGCCGCAGATGTGGAAGTGGCACATCACCTCCAGTAGGTCTCATATATTGCGGGAAACTCTTTTTCCAAAATGTGGAGCTCCTTAGTGGTAGGGACATATCCTCATAAGAAATGTCCCCTGATGCCAGCCACGAGACCTCATGCAGCTCGTGCAGTGCCAGGCCCATCTCTCCAACCGGGGTGAAGAATGTCCCCGTCAGAGAGTTATATCGCTCCAGGACTCCGAAGAAATTGTGAGAGCTCGGTGGGATACCCCACTGTACGGCCCTGATCGCCGGGTATAGTCCCACATGCTCTAGCAGCTCTTTAAGATCGGTGAGGACAAAAACCCACCATCCTGCTCCACCAAATATTCCCCGTAGAATGGATCCACCCATGCGCACGGAACTCGGTAGGATAGTCACCCTCCACTTCCATAAACGAGTTAAGGAAGGTAGCCGCAAGCTGTGGTATCTCTCCGACCAGAATATTGGATTTGCGCGACGCGGGGAATAGGCCGACGGTTGACCTGTCATGACTATCATGGCGGTTTACCCTCTGGAAGCCAAAGTCACCAAGGGTGATTTCAGGGACAGATTGGGAAATGTCCCATTCCATCTTCCGAGGGATGGACATGTGTTGGAAGTAGAACAACGGGAACATCCTCTCCATATCCGGAAGAAACAATCGTCCATCCCCTATCTGACGGAGCCATTTATAAGTTCCTTCAGACACACGACGGCCGTCATCATGAATGCGATCTCCAAAGAAGAAGGCAGGCTTCTCCAGCGGAACGCGAGCATCCGTTGTTGAATGCTGCATCGGTCATAAGCGCCCGAAAGGTTCTCCTGTCAACATTAGAGAGCCTCTCCCTGCGATCCGGCGACTGGTCAGCAGTCAATGGGACACTCATTCTTTGCACGAAGGTCAAGCTCTGGTCAGCACCACCTACATGTCCAAAATGGCGCGTCTTGCGAGTGGGCCAGAAACATGTCGCATGCGAAAGAAAAGGACACAATCAGATACTTCATTAAAAGCAAGGAGAAATGCTGAAAAATGCTAAGTGTTCATGACCAAACGCAGAAGAGATACTGGACGCAGGAGTATCAAACCCGCGTCCAGACCTGCGAATCTGCGCCCAAACGCAGAAGAGATAGGACGCAGAAGTTATCAAACCCGCGTCCAGACCTGCGAATCTGCGTCCAAACGCAGAAGAGATACGGGACGCGGAAGTTATCAAACCCGCGTCCAGACCTGCAAATCCGCGTCAAATGCACAAAACGCAAGGATCGAGTCCGCGTTTTGCAAACCAAGACTTGCGAATTTCTCTAAGTACTTGGACTCAGACGCCAGATCATCCAAATCAGCAGCTGATGGCGCAGAACGCAAGGATCATGTCCGCGTCCTGCAAACCAAGACCGCGTTCGAATCCTTCACAACTAGAGATTTCCTAAGTGAAAGATCCGAAACGCAGAGTTTAACGACGCCAGGTCATCAAAACTGCGTCCCGGTTATCATCTCAAGGACTGCGTCCGAGAATCAAACACGATTCTGTGTTAAGGGTTCTTAGGGTTCTATGAACTTGTTTTAATGGCGAAACCCACGCCGAAGAGGCATTTTACCTCAGAAAACAGCCTCCTGCGCAGAGGAAGCGTCTCTCTCAGCCTCGGCGACGGTCGCCCTTGAGGACGATGCACTCGGTTTCATCTTGGGGCCATTTATCTTGGGGGCCATTAAAGTTCAAAAATCCGATCGAGTTCGAAGATGACACAGAGAAGGAAATTCTTTCTTTTTTCTCAGCAAGTACGTTCAGAGAAGAGGATGCATCTCTCCAACTGTTGCCTTTTATGGGCACAGGGATCGCGAAGATACGCGGCGCGTGGCCCGGTAGACGCTTGCAGCGAGGCACCGCTTGACGCGTGTAACCAAATCGTTTCTGAACGGAGAAATCATGCGTCGCAACCCCGCCACGAGTCAGCAGTCGACACGTGGAGCAGTTCATTTAATGAACCAGGAAATCCGCGCGCAAAAGGCGAAATTTCGCGGTCCCTAGGCCAGCTGGCGGCGTAATCATGACATGGCACAGAATTCGCGCCCAAAGAACGCACCTCCTCGATGGACATGCCACGTCAGCCTCTCCAGGAATGCATTTGGAAGGTCGCGTCTCTCTAAGAAATTCGCGTCCTTTCAGTCTGGCCAAATATCGCGTCTACCTTCTGAAAATCAGTCGCGTCTCCAGTGCCAAAGGACGCACGATTACAGAAAATCGCGCCTTTACAGCAGTACCATCTCTGCTTTTGAAAAAGAACCTGCGTTTGGCCTTCTGCTTCTGCAAAATCAGTTCAACAGTACACTGACGCAAGCAGAACGACCAACCACTCCTGGCTTTAAAGCGCGCCAATGACAGACTAAAAGCAATCGGAGAGGTTTAGACTGTGCATCTAAACACTCAACATGATCGACTCTGGGAGCTTCAAAGAGTCAACAGTACACTCACAAAGGCCAACTCCAGATAAGATCAACCCGGAGCATTAATAGTCCAATCATAAAGGCGAACGGCGGCTAAAATCCAAAGTATTCCGAAATCCGTCCCATTTAAATGCGGAATGTCGAAAAACTTTGGAGGGGGTTCTGTAGGCTGTCTAAAAATATCCAACAGACAAGCTACTAAGAAAGCAGAGTTCCAGCAACAAGGCGCGTCGGCCCGAAGCCCGCGTCTCAGCAACAAGGCGCGTCGGTCCGAAGCCCGCGTCTCAGCAACAAGGCGCGTCGGCCCGAAGCCCGCGTCTCAGCAACAAGGCGCGTCGGCCCGAAGCCGCGTCTCAGCAACAAGGCGCGTCGGCCCGAAGCCCGCGTCTCAGCAACAAGGCGCGTCGGCCCGAAGCCGCGGTCTCAGTTGCAACTACCCGAAATAAGGGGCCAGTCACCGCACATGTAGCAGGAAGTGGCCCCTCATTGTGGAGCGTTTTCAGGGGCACGATCACCCCCTAAAAAACCCTATAAATAGTCCCGTCACTATTGAAGGAGGGGACGATTGACGACGAGAAGGAAAAAGGACGACAATCAAAGGAGAGATCAACGACAAAGGAGGAGACTCTTCAGCGAGCTTACTGAGTACTAGCCGCTCTTCGCCTACCTCCTCTTTGAGAGTTTGGTAGACGGAGCTGAGTTACTCTTCTACCAACCGAAGAGGAGACCCCCGACGGTCCAGGCGGTCATATCTGGTCAACGGAGAACAAGATTCACTCTCCATCGCCACACGAAGAACCCAGCCTTAAACAAAGGGAAGATTCAGACATCCTCCCTCCCTTGTAACTGGAAAAGAAGGAAGAGTAGTTCTTTTGGTTGTAATCATTTCGCTTGAAATCAAAGAAATCTTTACAGCTAAAACCACTTTCTCCGACCACAAAGTCTTCCGGCGCGTACAATGAGTAGTATGCCACCTCAGAAAGTATAGCATGAAACAGGTAAAGTAACAACGCATACATGTAACATGATAGCGGAGAAATGATCAGGAATAGTAACAAGTACATCTAAACAATAGTAGACATGTATCAGGCAAGTCATGTTATTTATACAATAGTAGCAATCAGTACCACCTGGTATTATAATCAATCTCTTCCAGTGTCCCATACCACTGGCAGTTCATACTGGAGCCCGCACTCCAGTCGAACCCATCCGGACATGGCCTACGGGTACCATTATCCAAACGAGAGAGTGACCAAATAACAAGTGTTCCCGACGTCACTATTGGTATACTATTTTATTATGTTAATTGGAAACCATAGTCGAGAGTTCTTATCGGGTAAGTGTATCCCGTGCATACCCGGGATCACGGCCTTTATCAAACCCCTGGCTGCTAAGACTAGAAGCCCTCCGCTAAAAGGGGAACAATAATCAAGTAACGAGAGCTCATGGAGCAATTGGTAGGTAGCATTACCATCCCCTACAGTGGGGAGAACAATATGGATCCAGTACATCACCCGATAAGATCTAATCAACCGTCAAGTCTCCCCCATACCCCAGTTAGCTTTATGATCTGATATATCAAGTATACAATGTAACAAGAACAAATACAGGACATGATACGGGTAACATGATAACTGGACCTGAGCTCTGTTGATAGCATAGAACAATATAACGGGAAACGGGAACAATATAACGGGAACAATATAACGGGTGTTGACACTTAAAAAAGACAAGATTCTCATTGGTCCGAACGATGTCTAAACTTGTTGACATTTACAAAAGACAAGGGACAGACGAGCTGAAGACCAGTTTTCACCCACCTCCAAGGGACAAGGAAGCGGTTTGGACTCCACTGATCCAGCAAGCAGAACAGTGAGCCCGGGATGTTTCTAAACAGACCTCAGCAGGTCTAAGATGCTAACATTTAGCATTACATTAGCCCAAGGAGATAGCCTCGATTGAGAGGCTAGCATCATCCAACTTCGCCAGGAAGCTAACTGATAGCTTCGCCGAAAAGCCTCTTTTCAGGATTTCGCTAAGGATTGCCTCTAGCTCCGCTATGAGCTTCAAAGCGGGCAGCTCCGATATCAGCCTGCTATGGTCAACCTTTGACCAATCAAATCTCCTGATGAGATTGGATTCAAACAAATCAAATCCAATCAGGATTCAAATATGGCAGGTGATTGCCGCAATCTCTTGACTCTCTTGAAACGGGTAAGAGAATCAGAGAAAATCCTCCAACGAGATGGAAAGGATCAAAACAAATCGGAAAGATCGACCGACTTGCCATTTCCTAGCTCCGCAGAAGCTATCCTAGCCTCGCAGCAAGGCTACTTTCCAAATTCAAACAGATTCGGTTCAATCTGTTTCCATATCTTTAAAGGGGACGATTATACCCTTACTTTCCCTATAAATAGCCCATCAAGGGTACAGAGATGAGGGACGGAGAGATCGATCAGATCGGGAGAGACTTCAAAGAAAAAAAAAAGAGAGGACTCCACAAGCAGAGGCTTCTTTACAACGCACCGTGCGTTCTCGAATTCAGAGACTCTTTAGAGAAATACTTCTCTCTTTCAGGGTGGTGATACCCTAGCAACCTCTTTTCCTCAAGGAATCTCCGGAACCAGGCGAGAAGGAATTCCTCACAGAAGGCAGTTTTGAGAAGTAGCAAGAGGGTTCTACCAACCCTCTATTCTCTGATTCCCGGAACCAGGCGACAAGGGAATCTCATCGCTCGCATCGTCAAAGGGACAAAGTGGTCGCGCTGACCAGACTCCTATCGGCACACTTCTCCAGAATCTCTGAGGAGATCTACTTGTAATCTTTTTTTAAGAATACTTGTAATTTAGCTCCTCAAACTCTTTTTGTAAGTTTTTCCCCCTTTGCAAACATAATGGAAAACAAGATGGCGACTCCGCTGGGGACTGTATTCTCCTCTGCTGAGAATCAAGTGTCGCAGTGCGACGAACAGACCTTCGGGTCTATCTCTGAATTCAGAAAAGCCGGTGCAGCCAGATCTTCTCTGACTAAATCTTCAAGTAAAGTCTCTGCGAAGACGGAAAAGGTTCTCTACAAACCTGCCGCAGTTCTCTGGCGCAACAAGGAAACATGCCCGCAGCCCAGATCCTGCACTTTTGAGAACCTGGTTATCCAGATCGATCAAGGAAGATTTGAAGAAGTCCTCTCTGGGGGTGGCCTGACGCTTCGAGCACGGAAGCACAGGAAGGTCTTCATGACCAAGGTTTCAGATCAGAAACCAGAGGCGGAATTTTGCCAGCACCCCACAGCCCCGCTTGTGGCTATTCAAGTTCCCTGCGAACCTAGAAGACCCCTGTCAAGGCTGATATGGAAGCCTAAACAAGAGTCTTCAACTAAAGCTCCCGGTATAGTCATGCCGAGACTGCGCCTCTCCCGCGAAGAAAAGGGTAAGATGCCCATCTGCCCTGACGATGCTGCCAGCCATGAAGTCACGACGGCAATCATACCGTCACCTGAATCAAGGGCAGCAAAGCCTTTTGTCAGCCTCGCTTCCACAAGCGAAGCTATTGTACCACAACGAATTCACTGGGTTCGCGGCCGCAAGGCTAAGACCGCAGTGTTATCTGAGGTTGATCCCCTTCGCAGCAGAATAGCGGGCAAAGCACCACAGCGTGCTCCGCTCCCCAATTCATCAGGCACTAAGCTCGCACCCGTCGGTGAAGCTAGCGCAAAAGTACTATTCAGTACTAATCCCTTCTGCAGGGATAAGAAGAACGGAGCATCATCCCTTGTACGCTCCAGAAAGGCCTCTCCATGGGTTTGTTCAGGCTCTGTTGAGCCTAACCTGCGACAATTCCTGGTAAGCGAGCGGAAGCCGGAGCCCCTCCGAACTACTTTCCCCTGTTGTCAAAGAGGATGCCGACTTGTGACAATCCATTCAACCCGCTGCCGGCTACATCCAACTATGGCTGTATCTCCGCACCGGCAATCGGTGTTTGACCGGTTGTCCACACATGCCACAGAGAAGCATCATGAAAGGAGCACTTCGCGAGGCCCAGCCTTCGCGTCCGTCAACATGACCGAAAGAGGACGAGAGCGACACAGGGAAGGTCATACATCTGATGATACCCCTTTCGGCTCCCCAGATCCAGATTATAGCCGGGCTTGGGTGAAGTCTTGGTGCAAGAAGAAGGTGTTTTTCGAAACACCAGATCCAAGGTGGCGATACCCTATAATTATGAGCAGCCTTCCTCCTCGACGGTCCCAACCGTGCCACAGCCCAGGCGGTCACCCCAATCATCCGATGGAGAAGATGAAGACAGCGGGTATGCCTCTTCAGCAACAGTCAGTTCTGTGCGAACGGACAAAGCATCGGTCAATATGACCGATAACGCCAATGATGACCTTCGTCGGCGTTTGGAAGCTCAAGAGCAAACCTCCAGGACCCAGCAGGAAGCCCTAGACAATATTCAACAGATGCTTGCCCAACTCCTCAGCAATCGGGGCGGCGATGATACCGGAAGCCACCACGATGAGGAGGAACACTTTAGCAATGATCCGAAATCCAAGGGAGGTTCTTCCCTAGATGCTGAAGTCCTTAAAGGCCTTCAAGCTCAAATTTCATCCCTGGCTCAGAAGGATGAATTGAAGAAAGTGGGGGTAGTCCGTCCTTACCCACTGGAATGGGATTCGGTGCCATATCCGCCAAAGTTCAAACCACCAACGTTGCATACGTATGATGGTAAGAGCTCGCCCAATCAGCACATCTACTATTTCCGGTCCCAGACCGGTAATGTTCTAAATAACGACGCCATCATGGCTAGGTTGTTCATCGGCACCTTGAAAGGGGTGGCATTCGACTGGTTCCAAAGCCTTCCTCAGGGCTCTATCAATTCCTGGGTCGACCTAGAAACTCGGTTCCTCTCTCGCTTCTATGAGGATGACACCGAAGTGACCATGGACAAGCTCCTTTCCACTGTGCAGAGGAAAGGCGAATCTGTCCGTGAATACATTGAGCGGTTCAGAAATCTATCTCTGATGTGCCCAGCAGGGATGCCTTTACCCATGCTTTTACAAACATGCAGACACAACTTCTTGGATCAAGTAGAAGTCCGCATGGGGGCTGTCAAGGCCCACACTTGGAAGGAACTGGTCGAACAAGCTGAGATAGCCGAGAAATCGGCTAAAAAGTTCGAGCCATCCGCCCCTAGAAGCAAATGGGGCGCGAACAACAAAGGGCGCAGCGATCTCCCGCAGTCTTCCCAAGCTAAAGGGAAGGAAATTATGTCCGTCGAGCTGACCGGGGACATGCAGTCAAAGGCCAAGAAGAGCAGCTTCAACAATCAGGAGCCCAAGTTCTCCTAAACAGTACTCCTTCAAAGACGACCAGGTGGTCACGATATTCCATCTGCTCCACAAAGGGAATAAGATGAAGTTGCCAGATGCTCGACGCCCTGATGAGATAGGGCGCACAAATGATCCCAAGTACTGCCTCTACCACAGGATGATCCACCATCCTACTGACAAGTGCTATGTTCTCAAGGATAGAATTCAAGCCTTGGTCGACGCCGGAGTCCTCACACTGAAGACGGAACAGAAGAAAGTCACTGCCAATATGGTAACTCTCGAGTTCGGCACTGCCCAGAAGGTCACAGTTCCTGACGGGACCTATTCAGCCCCGGCGCCGCGGTTGGAAGTCAAGCATCATCCAGCCATGACTCAATACAACAAGGGTCTCGTCCTTTGACATTGGAGACGGGGGAAGTTATGTGGATACACCCTGACCTCGTCCAAGACGTACAGCGGACGTCGAAGAACTCCAGCAAAAAGGGCAAGTCCTGCAATGCCATCTCTGTCCTGCAGATGATGGTAATCTTACTTCGGCTTCCCTCAGCGATTCAGAGGGAGAGAAGCATGCCTGTACAGCGCAGGCAGATGCGCCCCAACAGACGGGCACCCGGTCTGGAAAGTCATATCAAAGGCAGTATGACAAGCCTACTGACGAGATACAGCAGCAAACGACGTCAGTACCAATGCCGGCATCCACTCCAATTCCAGCCAAGGGAAAGGAAAAGCCTAAGGAGGTGCGGTTCGACCATGTGTTGAAGAAACCACCAAGCCAAGGGCTGGACACGCCCTTTCGCTTTGATATATTGGCCCACTTAGCCAATATCCCGGCTCGTATCACAATACACGAGCTTCTTCGTCTCTCTAAAGAGACAAGAGAGGCACTCAGAGATGCGCTGGCCAACTCGGAGTCCTTTCTGACATGCATGCCCGAGGTTCCTGGCGTTGAGATGCGGCCTTCCTGCTCAGAGTGTCACCACGCGCAATCCAAGGTGCCTGCTATTACCTTTACGGCGGAAGATATGCTTCTCAAAGACAACAAGCATGATCGACCTCTGTACTATACCGGATATATCGGTTCAACATGCATTGAAAGAGTACAAGTCGATCCGGGGTCTGCACTCAGCATCATCCCCAAAAGGCTCCTCTATTTCCTCGGCATACCATTGTACAGGTTGTCCGCAACCACCACTACAATATACGATTTCAATGCCGGGAGCAGTCATCCACTTGGGAAGATTCGGCTCCGCTGCAGAATCGGAAGCCTGAAGTCAGAGGTGACATGCTATGTCATCGATGCGGACACATCATACAACCTGCTACTGGGACGACCATGGATCCATGCCAACTGGATCGTTCCTTCTACTCTCCACCAATGCTTCAAATATGTTGAAGATGATGCGACAGTACGAACTGTCTTCGCTGAGAAGCAACCCTTCAAGGGGGTGGAAAACTACTTCACTGATGCTATCCTATATCAAGAGGCTAGTGGAACGCCGGGAGAACCATTGCCAGACGATGATGAAAGTGGCAATGAGGCGGATTCGGAATCCGAAACGGGCATGCCAGCCATTCTGATTGGCGAGCCAATTGTAGCATGCTTTAATGATCCCCGATGTAAGATCCCTCCTGAAGAAGAAGGCGAATGGATAATTAATGATAATATTTCTTTTGATTATCCTGCGAGCATCGAGTCGATTAAATCCATAATGGATGGCTCTCTTCATATGCCCGTACATAAGCCGAGTGTGGCTAGCACATCTGTGGAAGCCGTAGAAGGGGCCACGCTGGTAGTCCCTCCGTCCAAGCAAGGCCAGGCGCCGATAATCTTCGGCAGAGCCCGGCCAGGGAGATTCTCAACTACAGACTCAAGCTCAGAGTCAGATGCTCCACAGTTCTTTCATACGCGCCATCAGCGCGCCACATTATGAAGAAGATGGGTTACAACCTGAAGCAGGGAGCGGGCCCTAAACTTCGGAAAAGGAAGACGCAGCTTGATGCGTAACTCCGTCCCAAGAGGGAAACCTGCAAATTACTATGATAGTACACACGCAGGGGGTTAGGGTATGTCACACCACATCATCAACAACAGTTCAAGTCAAAGGCGATGGATCGATCCCATCACAGTCGGCCTCATCCTCCGAATGGGATTCTGATGTCAGCATAGGAGGGATATTCGAAAGCCTCATGACTTCAAGCAGTCAGTTGGAACCCGCAGAGGTTGCCGATGAGGAATCATGGGCCCAGCAATTGAGCCTTCAATGGGAAAAGCGGTTTGAGCTGTGCGAGCCACCTACCGAAGACAAGGTGACCCAGGTCAACTTGGGCAGTCAAGATCATCCCAAACCGATTTTCATAAGTGAAAGCCTATCACTTATCGAAAAGGAAGAATTGATAATGCTCGTAAAAGAGTATATAGATGTCTTCGCCTGGAGCTATGAAGACATGCCTGGACTTGATCCACAGGTCGCTATGCACCGTCTAAACATCAAGCCCGACGTTAAGCCAGTCAAGCAGCAACAACGTCGGTTCCGCCCAAACATCATGGAGGCTATTGAAGCCGAAGTTCATAAGCTCATTGCTTGTGGCTTCATCCAGGAGGAACAACATCCAGATTGGGTGGCTAACATAGTCCCCGTCCTCAAGAAAAATGGCAAAATACGGATCTGCATCGACTACCGTGATCTCAATACGGCCTGTCCCAAAGATGAATTCCCACTGCCGATCACTGATGTCATGATCGACAACACATGCGGGTTCGAAAGGATGTCTTTCATGGACGGCTTCTCAGGGTACAACCAGATCAAAATGTATCCTGATGACGAGAAGCATACTTCTTTCCGAACGCCATTGGGGGTATACTGCTACACTGTAATGCCCTTCGGACTGAAGAACGCCGGAGCAACCTACCAGCGGGCGATGAGCATGATCTTCCGCGACCATCTCCGAAAGACGGTGGAATGCTATGTTGACGACATTGCCGTCAAAAGCCGCAGCAAAGATGAACATCTTCGCGATCTGAGAACGATGTTCGACATAATGCGGGCTCATCAGCTGAAAATGAACCCGACAAAATCCTTCTTGGGAGTGTCTAGTGGCAAATTCCTTGGTTTATTGTCACATCAAAAGGAATTCATCTTGACCCAAACAAAGTCAAAGCCATCCAGGACATGCATCCACCAAGGAACCTCAAAGAGCTCCGAGGCTTGCAGGGCAGATTAGCCTACATCAGAAGATTCATAGCAAATCTTTCGGGCCGTTGCCAGCCCTTTACCCGTCTCATGAAAAAGGGTACTGCCTTCATATGGGACCAAGCCTGTCAAGAAGCTTATGAAGACATTAAGAGGTATCTCACAAAACCTCCGGTCTTAGTGGCCCCTACATCAGGGAAACCATTCTTGCTTTATGTAAAAGCTCTGGACTATTCCCTCGGTGCCCTCCTCGCTCAGAAGGACGACAATGGCCATGAGCAGGCCATTTATTATCTGAGCAAGACTCTCATAGGAGCGGAATCTCGCTACAATCCTATTGAGAAAGAGTGTTTAGCTCTCGTCTTCGCTGTCCAGAAGACACGACATTATTTGGTTGGCCAAACCATACATGTCATCTCCAGGGTGAACCCTTTACGTCTTCTCATGACGAAGCCAGGGTCGCTGAATTCGAGGTTGGCTAAATGGGCACTTCTGTTGTCTCAATACGACATGACCTTTACTCCTCAGAAGGCAGTTAAAGGCCAGGCCCTTGCAGAGTTCTTAGCTGCTCATCCAGTTCCAGAACATTCAAAACTTCACGAAGACATCCCTGATGAGGTCTTCGAATCTAATGCAACCTCAGTAGAGGAAGTGTGGCAGAAGTTCTTCGACGGAGCATCGCGAATGGGCCCCAAAGGGAAGATTATTGCCGAAGTGGGGGTTGTGTTCATCTCCCCACAGGATCATATCCTTCCCAGAGCATTCTCCTTGACAGAATCATGCTCTAATAATGTAGCGGAATACAATGCTCTGCTCATCGGTCTCCAGCTCGCCCATGGAATGGGGGTACGCTACCTTGAAGCTTATGGCGATTCAAAGCTGATCATTAGCCAGGTAAAAGGCGAATATGAAGTCCGCCATGAGGACTTGGTGCCTTATTATCATACAGCCATCGAACTGGCTAGCCTATTTGAAGGCTTCTACATCGGGCATGTGTCTCGATCTCAGAACACCAAGGCGGATGCTCTCGCTGCATTAGCGACAACGCTAGCCTTGCCAGCCGACACCGAGTATCACCTCACAGTCGCAACCCGACATCTTGTATGCTCCAAGCATATTCTAAGGATCCAAGAGGTCCATAATATCTCCGTGGATCTTGAGCCGAGGGATTGGCGCTTCCCTCTCATTGACTACGCTCTGCACGGTCTGCTTCCAGACGACCCCAAAGAAGCGGCGTCCATCAGACGAAGGTCACTCCGTTTCTACTATGATCCTACTATGAAGACACTCTACCGTCGTTCATATGACGGTGTCCTCCTCCGTTGCCTTTCCCATTCAGAGGCACAGGAAGTGCTTAAAGAAGCACATGATGGCATTTGCGGAGCTCATCAGCCAGGTCCAAAGCTTAAAGACAGGCTGCACAGACTTAGGTACTACTGGCCGACCATGATGGCCGATGCCACCCAATATGCACGAAGGTGTAAGGCATGCCAGGTCCATGCAGACTTCATACACCAACCTTCGGAGTTGCTCCACCCTACTGTCGCTTCATGGCCATTTGAAGCATGGGGAATCGATGTCGTAGGGCCAATCAGTCCCTCTTCGGCAAGAGGTCACCGGTTTATCCTGGTAATAACCGATTACTTCTCAAAATGGGCAGAGGCCACACCGTTGGCCGAAGTTAAAACCTCCAATCTGGTTAGCTTCATCAAACACCATGTCATCCATCGATTTGGTGTCCCCAGGCGGATCATCCACGACAATGGTCCTCAATTCATAAGCCAAGGATTCTATCGGTTCTGCGACAAATACCGAATTCAGAATATGGCTTCAACAGCTTACAATCCTACCGCCAATGGTTTAACAGAGGCATTTAACAAGACAATCATCAAGCTGCTCAAAAAGTTTGTCTCCTCGAACAAGCGAGATTGGGACGAAAAGCTCGGTGAATGCCTTTGGGCTTACCGGACTACGGTTCGGACACCGACAGGCAATACGCCTTTCTCCCTAGTATATGGGTGCGAAGCGGTCATCCCATTGGAAATCCAGGTGCCATCATTGCGGGTAGCCTTGACTACTAAGATGACATCAGAAGACAATGATCGCCTGCGTCTTCAAGAGCTCGAAGCCCTGGACGAGAAGCGGCTGCAAGCTCAGCAACACATCGAGCTATATCAGGCTCGGATGTCAAAAGCCTTCAATAAGAAGGTCAAGCAGAGAGTCTTCCAGAAAGGAGACCTGGTCTTAGCCGTCAGACGACCGATGATCATGACGCACAAGACCAAAGGCAAATTTCAGCCTAAATGGGAAGGACCGTTTGTGATAGAGACAGTCTATTCAAACGGAGCATACCGCCTTACAACTGCAGATGGCGACCTACTCATGATGCCGATCAATGGCAAATTCTTAAAGAAGTATTATCCTTAATCGAGGATCCTTCTCTCGATCAAGTTAACATTACACCTCTGATCGAGATCCGCACGTCCGAAATGCGCACAAAGAGAGCCTCTCTCTTTCTCCAAGCATACCAAACCTGTTGGTGGCTGGGGGTTTGCTTAAAATCCCAAGGGATCTGCTCCCACTTGATTCCCTCTCCAGAATCACTTACCAATTCTCATCCATAGAATGGTAAGACCACATATTCCGCTGTTACGTTAACATTAAACCTATGACAGCAGTCCCCTCATTTCTCCTCATGAGAGCGAGACCTCCAAAGTCACTTACCAATTCTCATCCATAGAATGGTAGGACCACACATATTCCGCTGTTACGTTAACATTAAACCTATGACAGTGATTTCCTCGTTTCTCCCCGAGAAAACGAGACCTTTTTCAAATCCAATCCTAATTGTGAAGCTTGGTGGCTTCTCAACCAGTTATGTCATTGCGACCTCTGAACTGGCAGATAGCCAAGTTTCATCTACTATTGAGCTTAGTGGCGTCTCAATTGGTTACGTCATCGCGACCTCTGAACCAGCAGACAGCTAAGTCTCGATCCCGAGTCCTGTTGACATTTACAAAAGACAGGTCTCGATACTTGTCGACATTTACAAAAGACGAGTATCACTCATTGTGAAGCTTGGTGGCTTCTCAACCAGTTATGTCATTGCGACCTCTGAACTGGCAGATAGCCAAGTTTCATCTACTATTGAGCTTAGTGGCGTCTCAATTGGTTACGTCATCGCAACCTCTGAACCAGCAGACAGCTAAGTCTCGATCCCGAGTCCTGTTGACATTTACAAAAGACAGGTCTCGATACTTGTCGACATCTACAAAAGACGAGTATCACCTATTTTGAAGCTTGGTGGCTTTTCAACCAGTTATGTCATTGCGACCTCTGAACTGGCAGATAGCCAAGTTTCATCTACTATTGAGCTTAGTGGCGTCTCAATTGGTTACGTCATCGCGACCTCTGAACCAGCAGACAGCTAAGTCTCGATCCCGAGTCCTGTTGACATTTACAAAAGACAGGTCTCGATACTTGTCGACATTTACAAAAGACGAGTATCACTCATTGTGAAGCTTGGTGGCTTCTCAACCAGTTATGTCATTGCGACCTCTGAACTGGCAGATAGCCAAGTTTCATCTACTATTGAGCTTAGTGGCGTCTCAATTGGTTACGTCATCGCGACCTCTGAACCAGCAGACAGCTAAGTCTCGATCCCGAGTCCTGTTGACATTTACAAAAGACAGGTCTCGATACTTGTCGACATTTACAAAAGACGAGTATCACCTATTTTGAAGCTTGGTGGCTTTTCAACCAGTTATGTCATTGCGACCTCTGAACTGGCAGATAGCCAAGTTTCATCTACCATTGAGCTTAGCGGCGTCTCAATTGGTTACGTCATTGCGACCTCTGAACCAGCAGACAGCTAAGTCTCAATCTCGATGCTTGCTGACATTTACAAAAGGCAAGTATCTCCCCTTTTAGCCCCGCAATGGGCTAACCTCGAGACTGGCAACATCTCAATTGGTTATGTCATTGTGACCTCTGAACCAACAGACAGTCATGTCTCATTATCCAAACAGCAGAAGTCAAAAGGAAAATTTCCTATTAAAGCCAAAAAGATGGGATACATGGAGGAGCATATACAATGGCCTACAGGCGTAAATGGTAAGACCGAATCCGATCCCCGAGCGAAGCTAGCCTCGTTCTCCTGTCATCAGCAGCCTGTGCCAGCGCCTGTGATCTCAGCTCATCCTCATCGAAGTCCACCGCCTGAGCCAGACGAGCCTCGACCTCCGCCAAAGTCGCCCTCTGTGACGACTTCTGCCGTGCCAGTTCCTCACTCCGAGCCCTGAGCTGCTTAAGCCGCGCAGACTCTTCATGACGCATCTGTGTAGCTTTGGATAAGAGGAGATTTGCCTTCTGGATCTTCTCTTCGGCCCTCTTAACCTTATCTTCGGCATCAAGAAGAGCACTGGTGGAAGCGTCAATTGCACTCCCAACCTCTGCTTGCTCTGTCTCCAAGGACTTCAAGTCAGAGGAGATAACCTCAGCAGCCTCTTGAGCGGCGAGCTGAGCCTCGCGCCTTTGGGCGACAAGACGTGTGAGCCGTTCATCAGCCAAAGACGCTGCGTCTGAACGATGGAAATGGCGCCATTCCTCCACGTCCTTCTCAAGGTCAGCTACCAGAAGCTCTAGAGCAGCAGCTTGATGGTACCCCTCAAAGTCCCGGATACACTCAATGCCACGGGAGAGAACCATCTTCAGCTTCGAGAATGGCACAGGCGAGCCCTTCAAGACTAGACCGATAGTCTGCTCCAAACTGTTATAGAAGCTGTCGACCAGATTACCGATGAAGTCATTCTCAACTTCATCAATCCTTGAGACAACCTCGGAGCAATCTACCATCCTAGTCGACACCGCCGCAGAAGAAGAAGCGGGAACATCGACAGCAGCAGGGCAAGCCAAAGGTGACCTCAGCGGACTCCTCAGCGACACCAGCACGCCAGCCACCGCGGAGGTAGGACTGGCAACCACCTCCTGAGCAGCAGGCTCGACAATCAAAGTCGGGGAACTAGGGTCCATGATCACCCTCAGCCCCGCACTGGGCAAAATTGCCGGCACCTCACTCGGTGATGTGATCGGGAGTGAGGATACCTCCGGGACTGTCGTCCCTTCAGCCTCTCGCCTTTCAGCTGACGTGGGCTGATAAGGAGGCAAGTCGCCATACAACACGTCCAACATGGCAACATCCGCCGTGGACGAAGCACTCAACCCACCCTCTGACCTTCCAGGGGAAGTCTCCGACTCCTTCAAAGCCGACGCATCTTGAGGCCGAACGCCTGCAATAAAGCCATGGTCAAAAAGCAGATGCAGTAAACAAGAGGAGATCAAAAGGTCGTCATTTTACCGAAGGCTGATGTTACTTCGTCAGCCTCATCAGTCTCTAGGGGTTCCATCGCGAAGTTCTTGCCAGAATCAACGCGGATAGCCGGCCTGCTCGCCGATTCCCCCGCAGACCACCCGATAGAGCTCGATGCCATAGGACCTCCTTTAGAAGTCCCAGCGCCCGAGAGGCCAATGTCGGCCGCATCACCTCCAGATTCCTCCGAGCGAGTAAAGGAACCAGCTGCAGCTCCATAAGCGAATAGAGGATCATACTGATCCCCTTGCTCCCCATGCTCCTCAGCTCCTGCAACAAAAAGCAAATGATGAGTTATTTAAAGTGCGCTGAAGGCATATTAGATGGGGGGGCCAATCTTACCAGTAGTCGGTTCAGCAACCGACAGCTCAGCCACTAATGGAGCAGCAGAAGGAGGCGCAGCAGAGGGCTCACCCTCTACCACGATGGTAGGAGTCTGGCGACGGGGCCTCTTCGCCGACGACTTCCTACGGGATCCACTCCCACGCTTCCTTTTGAAGTGGACATCAGAGTCCTCTTCTTCCACTTCCTCCACATGTTGTGAGGGAGCTGTCCCCACTACACCAGACCCGGCTTCACGAATATCAGCTTCATGGGCATCAGCCCTCGTCCCTACCTCAAAGCGAGGGCTCCCTGCATCAGAAGCCCCGCTGTCCCCTACAGCGATGAACTCCTCTATGCCAGGAACACGGACTCGTTTGCCCTCCATCTTATCAGAAGCCTTCTGCCTCATCCGATGAGAAATTAACTTCACACCCGAACGGTTGGCATTAAACCCAGCAGGTGTGGAGTTCGAAGCCGCATACCATTGGCAGAAACACAGGGTCGTCCAAAGGCCGGGATCCCTCAGCGGCGTGCGTAGCCACGCTCCAGTGCCATCCGCGGTAAAGAACCGCCAAGCACGAGCCCCATCAATGAGGCTCCCCATGAAAGCCAGGTCCGGATTGGGGTTGCCCACGTACAACTGGTCATACCCAAATTGGCGGGCAAACCGGCTCGGGACGTAGGGCTCCAGGTAGCAGGTATCCCCACTCCTGTACAGCAAATGCGAGGGCCGGATACAGACCAGCCACTCGAAAACACCCCGACTCATGGGAGACCGACCTGACTCCACATCATGGAATTCCTCGTTGTATCCTGCACCCCGCAGGCGAGGAAAACAACGGAACAGACTATAAGCGTCATAACGACGCACTAACTTACGGGCCTCGGCCACATAAGTTTTCTGCCACGAACGGCCTTCAAAGCGACGGAGAAGCGTCGTTTGAACACCCTGCGGAGGGTCTTCCCCAGCTCCAATCAAACTGGGGCAGTGCAAGGCGAACCACGCCATCAAGTAGGTGTACGGTAAACCTACCCTAGGATTGGGTCCGTCACAAGGCAGGACGGCACCCTTCCCTCGCCTTGACGCCATTGGCCTGCAGAAAGCCTCCGTCAGTGCACGAAGGCCCCTCTGAATACAACACACCATGGCCGGGAGAAGACCCAGACGGTGGCCATGGACCAAGCGGACGGCAGGCAGCAGCACATTCGGGTGGACGATGTCACCCGAAGAAGAAGGCACGACACACTTCTTTAACCAGATGGTTAAGAAGCCGGCCAGCAACGCCTTGCGAGACATAGGCCGACGGGCCTGATGGTAAAAGCTACGAAGAACATCACCCTTCCCGAAAGGACCATCATCTTCTGCCACGACGATGTCCTTTTCAGCATGCACCTCCATCCTTGCCAAGATGTCTTCTTCAGCAACTCCGCAATGAGCTGCCTCAGGCGCACTAGTCATATCCGGGAACAAGTAATTCCCCCCAGCTCTTCAAGCTCTTCGAGCTACCTTTGCCACCAGTGTGGATGCTGGAGCAAATGTGCAAATGGCACATCAATTCCCGATATGTCTCGAGCAGAGCAGGCTCCTGCTTCTCCAGAATAGCCAACTCCGCCTCACAGGAAAAGTACTCTTCATACGGAAGAGACCCGAAGGGCAAAGCAGAGATCTCCCGCATCTCGTGCAGGGCCATGCCCAACTCACCGACTGGGGTGAAGAAAGTCCCCGAGGCCGGACAGTACAACTCAAGGATGGCGTAGAAGCACGCCACCTTCATCTCGATACCGTAGCAGGTCGCCCTGACGGCCTCATGGAGGTTTAACCTCTCTAAGTCCCCCTCAAAATGAGTGAGGATATAGTTGGTCAACTCCGCCCACCACGATCTAGGAGGGTGGACCCAACCGGGAGTCCTGAAATCGGTGGCGGGTAGTTCCCATCAACTTCGCAGAACTGAGTGCCAAAGGTCGGCGCCGCAGCTGGGTTCTCTCCTACTGGAAGGTCCCGCGATACCTTACCAGGGTATAGCCCCATTATGCTACGAGGATGGCCAGCCCTCGAATAGCCGGACTGGAATGTCAACCTCCCGACACTTACAGACTCGGCATTTAGGCTCACGCCCCAAGCCATCTTCCGAGCCTGAGTTGCGCTCGCGAAGGAAGACAAAGCGAAATGTCGCTTAGTGGACGGGAGATAGAATCCCTCGCCGTCCAACTGGAAGATCCACTGGCCTTCATCGGCCTGCAGCTGGCGATCGGGATCAGGTGCAGCATCCCCGAACATGAAGTCAGGCTTTCTGTAAGCCTGACGGTCGATATCTTCAAGCGGAGCCGTAGTCAAGATGCTCCGTCCGCATGGCCTGCGGACGACCGTCCTGGATGAGCGTATCCCGTACAAGGGAGCTCGGCTCGCTGAACAATGAAGCCTGCCCATAGAACTGCAAGCTGATACTTCCGCCTGCTCGACTGGCTAGACCGAACAGACTGTTCTGGAGGCCGGAGGCGTAATGTACTGCAAAAGCAGAAATGAGCTATGATTAGTTCACCAATTAAGTGGATGCGAAAGCATAAAAATTCACTAAGACATAGCCTCGCCCAGCAAGCAGGGCCTGCAAGGCGATAGCTTTGAAAAAGCTTCGCTTCATGGATAAGACTGCATCTTTGCAGAAAATATCCAAAGCGCCAACTTCGCTTAAAGCAGGAAGTGGCATAGCCCTAAGGGCTGACGTCATCAAAAGGACATCATGGTCAACAGTCGTCCTTCGTGACCACGACTGAAGGAACAGACCCATATCCTGTTCCTCAACAGGATGGAGACTGCCCAAGCAATGGCTTCCTACGGAAGCCTAAGAGAAGAACTGTTCAGTTCTTAACTCCCTGGTGCAAGCAAAATAGGGAAGTTGAAGGGAAATGAGTTCCCTGATAAGGACAGATCATATTTGATCGTCCTAATGGTCAAATATCGACTCCAAAGGAGGAAGACCACCATCTCTAATCTGGGAGAAGAGTCTCTTACCAGTGACAGGTCGCTCAATGACCGGAGGAGGAGGGCCCTCCGCTGCAGAAGTCGCTGCTTCTTTTCCCGCTCGTCTTTTGGGCGCCATCGAAGAAATGCAAGAGTTCTTAAAGTACTCTGAGCAAAGGAGAAAGAAGGAGAGGAAAAGACAGAAATTTCTCTGAAAAAGGAGATCTTTTCCATGTTCAGCCCGATCGGGCTTTTATAGGCCAATCAGCGCCTAAATCGAGGCCTCGAAAAAGGGCACATGTCACCGTTTCGAAACAGTGCCCGAAGCGCCTGAGGCGCTTTCCCAAAGAGCGCCGGTTCAACTCTACTAAGAGTTAACTTCGCACTAGTGCAAAAGTGCGGACTTCGCACAATCCTTCAAGGGCTTCGCTGAAAGACCTACCTTAGCCCTCTAAAAAGCGTGCTGCTCGCGATACACACCAGTCTCGCGAAGATCATTCGAAGGAAGGACTATGTCCTTAGCTCCGCACACAGTTTAGCCCAGCAATGGCCAAACTCTCAGTGAAAGTAAGCAAAAATCAGATGATCAGACGATGAACTTTCATTGATTCAAAAGCAAGGGTACATTTGATATTACATCAAAGTTGTGTTTAACACACCAAGTTACCTAACAAGGTCATTTGCATACAAGCGGTTTTATCTGCTCCCAGGCCAGACCAAAGGGACAGGAAGGGCCTTCCTCCTGCATAAGGCTGTAATCAGTGGTGCCACAAGGACACGGTCATTTTTCTCCACAAAATGGCAAATCTTGCCAGGCCATTTTTGTTGAAGCCTGGCAATAAAAACCTATCACCGCCAACACGATAGATCACGTATAATGGGAATTGGCAGTGGTACCAGTGATCTAACAGGCGCGATACCCGCCTTCCTGAAGTGGATCGCCCCCAAAGGCCACCAAAGTTGAAAGTCGGCAATGATGCCGGCGATCCCACAGGCGACGCCCATTATCTTGAAGCGGATCCTCTCCGATAAAGGCGGCGGCCAGCCTCACCTCAGAACGAATCATCTCGGATAAGAGGCTGCCAACAGCCTCTGGGACGCGCACTCGCTGCCCCGAATTGTTCCTCCTGCTTAAAAGTAAAGCTTCAACAGGGGAAGCATAAGGCGATTTCATGGTTTCTTCTATCAAGTTACCAGACTGGCAAGCATAGCTCACTGCAAGGCAAATTGGAGCAAGTTAGCAGTCAAGCACAGAAAGAGCTGCAAAAACATTAAGTCAGATTCTTCAGCGGCAAAGTGATCCGACTTCAGTCAAAGCAGAGGATAAGCCCCGCCTGCGCAGCAACCATGGGCTGGCTCAGCAAACGCCAAGTCCTAGCCTCACCTCTATGGCAAAGTCAGACACAGTCTCAACATTCACCAATATGGCAAGACTGGCTCAACCTTTGAAGAGACCAAGTCCTAAGTTCTGCCTGTGTAGCGGACTTAACATGCAGTGATCTTTCTCGGATCAAATCAAGACGATGGCTTCGCAGAGAGCCATGATGAGATCCTTCTCTGCAGATCAGCCAAGTGCAAGATGAAGATCGAGGAAAGTTAATTCCTAAAGCAGCTGTCAAAGCTAAACTAAGGGAGATGAATTCCCTAAAATCGGTGAAGTCGTTGAACGATCAAGACTTACCGGTCCTTGGTCGGATATTGACCAGAGTGGGCATTCCTACTAGTTCAGAGATCTGAGTATCTCTTTCAACCAAGAGAAGAGGAGAAGAGCAGATCACTTCTCTCTTCAGAGGACCTCAAGTGTCCTATTTATAGGCCCCATGGCCTGAGCGCTGCCGCCTCAAGCGTGGAAGCACGAGCGCATTTAAGGCATTTACTGCGCCTTGAGAACAGGGACGGCTTCCCTTGGAACCGTGCAAAGGGAGAAAACATCTCCCTCATAAAAGGCACTTATGGCGCCTTGAATAAAGGGAATATCCTCCCTTGGAAACGTGCAAATCGGAGAACATCTCTCTCGATTTGCGCGAAAGAAGGAATGATCCTCCTCGTAACCGCCCCACGGTAGTTGGCTTTGAAAAGGCAACAGGAGTTTCAAAGCGAACTTATTTCTTGGAAGCCCAGATACGGAGCTACCCCGACGCGAAGCTACTCGCGAACCAGTGCAATTCTTCGGCGAATTCATCCCAAAGTAGGATTGGAAGCGAAGCTGAACTCAACCATCATGGCGACGTTCATACTCCATATACCATCACAGCAGTTCAAAGTGTTTCGCAGTCTGAGCTATTGCAGACTCTCGAAAACTTTGAAGGGGGTCTTGTTGACACTTAAAAAAGACAAGATTCTCATTGGTCCGAACGATGTCTAAACTTGTTGACATTTACAAAAGACAAGGGACAGACGAGCTGAAGACCAGTTTTCACCCACCTCCAAGGGACAAGGAAGCGGTTTGGACTCCACTGATCCAGCAAGCAGAACAGTGAGCCCGGGATGTTTCTAAACAGACCTCAGCAGGTCTAAGATGCTAGCATTTAGCATTACATTAGCCCAAGGAGATAGCCTCGATTGAGAGGCTAGCATCATCCAACTTCGCCAGGAAGCTAACTGATAGCTTCACCGAAAAGCCTCTTTTCAGGATTTCACTAAGGATTGCCTCTAGCTCCGCTATGAGCTTCAAAGCGGGCAGCTCCGATATCAGCCTGCTATGGTCAACCTTTGACCAATCAAATCTCCTGATGAGATTGGATTCAAACAAATCAAATCCAATCAGGATTCAAATATGGCAGGTGATTGCCGCAATCTCTTGACTCTCTTGAAACGGGTAAGAGAATCAGAGAAAATCCTCCAACGAGATGGAAAGGATCAAAACAAATCGGAAAGATCGACCGACTTGCCATTTCCTAGCTCCGCAGAAGCTATCCTAGCCTCGCAGCAAGGCTACTTTCCAAATTCAAACAGATTCGGTTCAATCTGTTTCCATATCTTCAAAGGGGACGATTATACCCTTGCTTTCCCTATAAATAGCCCATCAAGGGTACAGAGATGAGGGACGGAGAGATCGATCAGATCGGGAGAGACTTCAAAGAAAAAAAAAAGAGAGGACTCCACAAGCAGAGGCTTCTTTACAACACACCGTGCGTTCTCGAATTCAGAGACTCTTTAGAGAAATACTTCTCTCTTTCAGGGTGGTGATACCCTAGCAGCCTCTTTTCCTCAAGGAATCTCCAGAACCAGGCGAGAAGGAATTCCTCACAGAAGGCGGGTTTGAGAAGTAGCAAGAGGGTTCTACCAACCCTCTATTCTCTGATTCCTGGAACCAGGCGAGAAGGGAATCTCATCGCTCGCATCGTCAAAGGGACAAAGTGGTCGCGCGCTGACCAGACTCCTATCGGCACACTTCTCCAGAATCTCTGAGGAGATCTACTTGTAATCTTTTTTTTAAGAATACTTGTAATTTAGCTCCTCAAACTCTTTTTTGTAAGTTTTTCCCCCTTTGCAAACATAATGGAAAACAACGGGAAACGGGAACAATAAATGTGGGATTCCACATATTGCATATCAACAACTCTCGTGTCCAGTAACGAGAATATCCATATCAGTAACAGGAAACAATCATATAACATGAATACGGTAACATGGCATAATAATACATGTAATATGTACGGGGATTCATATGACAAGAATAGAGAAAGTATACATGCATGTTTAATAGTGATATGCCGAGGATCCATGTAACGCTGATCACAATAATATGACATGACGGTATTCTGTGAAGTGGTGCACATGAATACAGACTACTGGTGTGACGTGTCAAAGCGTCTGTGTAATGGTGATACATGTACGTGTGATAACAGGGTCCCGGGTGGCAGGATATGTAAGTCATGGTGAATATGCGGAGATAACAGTGTCCCGTCTAACAAGTCTCTCTGTAATAGATAGACATGAATATGCAATACAATGAATGTAAACTATCGTGTCCAGTGTTCTATGGCTATATCATCTACTCAAGTGTCAAATATCGCTACACTAATGATCATTATCTTATGATTACGATGGGTACCAACAAAGTATTAAACTAATGATCTATTTTAAGTATCACGTTAATCTCGTTAACTAACCAATCAGCCAGATATACCTATACATGGAATACTAACTCAGGTAATCTCTATCTCTATATTGTAATTACAGGGATGTCTCCACAATGACATTTGTAGGAAACAATAATTATCAAGATTAGGACATTTTTAATAAACAATAATTTTAATGATTTACCGATAATTAAGCAATAATCACTTTACTAAACATGATAAAAATATAAAATATAATTGATAAAAAGAAAACACTCACAAACTGGCCATGGGAATGTCGCTCTCTTTCCCATGATCGCAACGGATCCAGAATCGTTCAAATCGGATTCCGGATGCTCCCAATATCGCCCAAATACTAAATCATAACAACAAGGGTAAATACGTAAATAAAAATATTATAAACGCAAATATTGAAATGTACCAGGGGGTTTTATGTAAATTACCTTTATTGGGTTTGGATGCGGGTTTGGGCTCATAATAGGTCGGGTTTAGATCCAATACTCAAACCCGTTTAACTTAAATTAAATGGGTAGTGGGTTTATGGGTTAACGGGTCGGGTTTTGGGGGTTTATTGGGTTGTAACCCAATAGGAGTAGTGGGTTCGGGTTAGACCCGAACCCACACTCATCAACAGGCAGCAGCAGCAGCAGCCTGCTGCTATCGCGCCCTTAATCGGGCCGGCTGGCCAGCTCCGCTGGCCGGCGGCGCAGGAGATCTGCCGGCGGCGGCCCCGGCCGCCGGCAGCGGTAACGGCGGCGGTGGTGCGGCCAGCCGAGAGAGAGGGGGGAGAACTTGACTGAAAAGAAGAAGAAAAAGGAAAAAGAGGAAGAAGGGGGTGCGGTGGTGCCGGCCAGGGATGCGGCCGCGGCGGCGGCCGGTCACTGGCCGCCTAGCCGGAGGTGGGGTGGAGCCCGGTGGCGCGTCGGCCACCGGGGCGAAAAGACACCTAGAGGGGGGGGTGAATAGGTGTTAGTGCTAATCTAAAACTAATTGCAAAACTAAGTGCGCTAATGACGGAAGCTAATGCAAATTATGCACAAACTAATACAATACAAGTGTAACCGAATTCCCCTTGCGAGGCTCTGGACTAACTCCCCTTGATTCCCCTTTAAATGGGTTGAGGTGCTATGTGAAGCTCTTGTTGGATGAGTATAAGTTAGGCACACACACACAAGCAATCCAAGCAATACACACAATCAAGCCAAGCATATAAGAATGAATTGCAATATAAAAGATGCAAGGCAACACAAGCAATGTATAAGATATGTATGCAATGAAAGAATGATGCTTGAATGAAATGATGCTTGCACAAAGTAAAGAGAGTAGAGTTGAGAGAAATTGGATCAAACGCTAACACAAAGATTTGATTCGAGGTTCGAGTACCCAACTCTACATCCCCGCCTACACCACCGTGTAGGATTTCCAATCCACTATAGGAGTACCGAACTCCTCTCTCAACCTTACAAAGCCACCGAGGCTATACAACCACAATCCACCTCTACCGAAGAGGGATACGGCCCGTAGCCAACAACAAACACCACTACCTCTACCGAAGAGGTTTACAACACAATCGCCTCTATCAAAGAGGGATCCAAACCAATACCACTCCGATCACCTCTACCGAAGAGGGATTCACAAAAGCAAGGAGGGTTTACAATAAGTGGTTACAAAGACCACAAACACAATCTTTCTTTCTTTTCTCTTCTTTTTCCACAAAAACAAGATCCTAATAGATTAGGATAGGTGATAGCTCAAGTGTGGAAACAAGGTGTTTTTGAAAACCAGCAACAAAGAAAAACTACTTGGGAAATCACTTGTAAAAGATAGAAAATGAAAAACAAAACAATCTCCCAAAACCCTATCTTTCTTTGATTTTCCAAAAACCCAAAAACAAATAAGATGAAATCCTTTTGGCTTAAAAACTCTTTTAAAAACTCTTTTAAACACTAGAGAAAGTCTGAAATTTTTAGCTCTAAAAATCTTAGCCAAAACAATGGAGAAATGGGGTATATATAGCCCCTAGGAAAAACTAGCCGTTAGGCTGACGTGTCAGCCTGACTGGCCTAACGGTCGACCGGCCGGTCGACCGTCCAACGGTCATATTATGACCCGTTGGAGCCTCCGGTCGACCGCCCGGTCGACCGAAACAAACAGAGAGCAGAGCTCTCTGCAGCGGTCGACCGTCCGGTCGACCGGACCACTGTGCTGCAGACGTGCACAAGTCTGTGCACGTCGGTCGACTGCACGGTCGACCGGACCTAGATTCGGTCGACCGCCCAGTCGACCGAACTGGCCTGACAGACAGCACCAGGTCAGAAAAACAAGGAAAAATATTTTGTTAAAAAATCTTTTAACACTTGTAAAAGTTCCCAAAAATATTTTTACCATATTGCATTGATATATAAATATGTGATAATCATTTCTACTCAAATATCAAGCATATGAAATCATTTTTGTTTCTTCTCATTTTTATCAAAACAAACTCTTGTATTTTTATCAAACTTGGTTTTTCAATAGGAAATCTGATTTTCCTAAAACTTTATAGAAATACAAAAATATGATATTTGAACATTATTAAGCATGATGCATATGGACATAGGTCCAATATACATTCACAAAATATATCACAGTTTTTGTTCTTTAATTTCAAAAATATGTTTTATACCAAAACATAAAACTACATGAATAGGTACGTCAAACTAAGTTTGTATAAGTCATATAAGCATGTATGTATATAGAGCACATCTAATATACATATAAAACATGTAAACTTGGTTTTGATCAAACTATTCATGAAAACCAAATCCAAAACATAAAAAACGTGTGTGTTTGTGCACTTGAGCATATCAACTATACTAAGCTTTACAAATGGATCTAAAACACACTATCTAAACTAGGATACCTAAGTCTCTTGACGATCTTCCATCTTCAAGTAGACTTGCTCCCAAACGCAATCCACCGAGTGCAAAGGTATGATCTTTAAGCTTTGGCACCGGAATCACCATGATAAGCTTCCAAACACCTCTTGTTGAAGCTATGACCAAACTAATATCCTGCTAATGATCTGAAACTTAAACAATACAAGATTATTAGTAAACATAACTACATGAGTTAATCATCATCAAAACTAGGGTGGAAGGCCTTTGGGCCAACAGTCTCCCCCTTTTTGATGATGACAAAACTCATGGAGTTATATATGCATGGATTAAAGTAAAGCTTCAAGGAAGCTCCCCCTTAACTCATGCATAGCCAAATAAACATAATAATATGCAATGAAGGCTCTTAAAAACATGAATGCATAAATATGCATAAACAATAAAGGTTCTAGATACCAATGAAATATTTAAAGCAAAGCATGCTCTAGATACCAATTAACAAATAAACATTTTCTAGATGCTCTAGATACCAATAAACATACATTAAACTATATTAAACTTAATATATGCAAAAACATAACTATGCATATATATAAAATATGTACCAATCATGCATTTTGAGTTGTGAGTTTTATATATATGCATGTTAAACTCTCAAATAATTCTCCCCCTTTTTGTCAATCATCAACAAAGGGGCAAACAATCAAAACAATATAATGAGGGGTAAAAATCTTTCTCCCCCTTTTGAGTCAAAAAAAAAAACAATACAAACAATGGTCTCCCCCTTTTTGTCTAAAACAAAAACAAAGTCAATAAGGGGTGACTACAAACATGATATCAATTAAAAATATGTCAATGAAGCATCTTGATACCAAATGAAGATAGACAAAGATTAATAAATGTTATATGCTATATACATTCATGAAGAGGAAGACGCTAAGTTAGCTTCCCTACACATATGAGTTACATGAAGAAAGGAAGACACGCCCTAATTCACATAACACAAAATATGTAATGCATAAAAGGAGATGTGAAGCTCCCCCTACACACGTGTACCACATAAGGAAGAGTTGTCAAGCTCTTCAATACAAGATACACTCAACATGAATTTATATACATATAGGCAATGTAAAATAAATATGTTTTTCTTAAACAAAATTTTGAGATACCAATTTAAAACATTTAACATAAACATCTTGATATCATTAAGAGAAATGTGTTCTTTTAAACATATGATACCAATTTGAAACTATATTTTAACATAAAGCAAGAGAGTGGAAATCAAATACCAATTGAAAAACAACATCAAATTTTCTCCCCTTTATGAAATACCAACTAAACATATGCATAAGCTTGTTAAGATACCAATTGAAAACAAATCAAACAATAGAAATTTTTTAAGCTTAGCATAAACAAGTATATATATGTATGAAAATTAGATACCAATTGACATTGATGTTCTTGAAAGAGTAAGCATACATATACAAAACATATATGAGTATACAAAAAGATCAAAAATTGATACCAATTGAAAGTGTTCAATGATACCAATTGAAAGAATAGGGTCAAGTGTGTATCTCATATTATAACGAAGAATATGAACTAGTTAAAATGAAAAGTTTTGTTAACTAGTACGAAATCCTTCAAGTAAGGAATAAATACAAATCATTTTTCATAAAAATGAAATCCACATGATAATCAACACTCTAATCCAATTAAGCATAAAAAATGTCTCATGAAAACAAAACATGAGCAAATAATAAATGTGAGTGTACAAGTCAAGTATGGAGATCACAATCATGAAAATTTGTTCAATTAAGTTCAATTATTCCTTTAAATAAGAAAACTAAAAATTAATATTATTTAATCTTCAAGGCATATGTATGTCTAATACAAACCAAAGTATACATACATATCCAAGATACAAACGAGTCCACAAGGATATATGCATGAAGGCACGTGGCTCAAAAAGGATATTCATGTATATCTAATAGTTTGGACAAGGTAAACATATACATGAAGTTTAAATACCAATTCAAGGAAAACATGAAAAGCATGAAAAGTATGAAAATTTAGCTTTTCATTAAAACAATTTGATACCAATTCTTTTCAAGGTATATGTATGATTTGTCAACACAAGAAGTATACATACATATCCCTTAAACACACTTTGAGTCCATAATAGATATTTGCATGAAAGGCAAATGACTCAAGGGGTATATATGTATATCTTCAAGTTTGGCAAAATACACATATACATGAAATGAAAACTCATAATCATAAAAACAAATACCAAAAATGGAATACAAGTTTAAAATGTATGAATCATCAAAACTAGACTATACTAGCACATCTAATGGGAACAAACAAGCATTCAATCCCAAACATATATAGATTTGTTTGTAGCCCATCATATGTACAAATATAAATCATAGTCTTAATGAAAACTAACATCTAAACATATATTCAAAACATGAAGTATCAAAACAAACACGAATATTATTTTGCTATATAAAACAAGTAAGGATTCATCAAAAATTCTTTTATCAAACTTCTAGGTATATGTATGATTCATCCAAATTTAACAATATTCATACATATCCCAACCGTAAACGAGTCTATTAAAAGTATTTGCATGAAGGCAAAAGACTCATGGGTATACATGTATATTTATTAGGTTTGAATTCAAAATACATATACATGAAGTAAAAACATAAAAATAGGCATAGCAAGTATAAATGAAGGAATCATCAAAACTAGCTTATTCATGTGCATATAGTGGGTACAAATGAGCATGAAGTGCAAACATATAAAAGTCAATTTGTTCTCACTATGTGTACATGCATACATGCAAGTTTTGATAAAATCTACATCTAAACTAGTTTATACCACATAAAGCATAAAACAACAAAAAAAATAATCATGAGAAAACTAAAACATGATTACTATGTAAATTCACATGTATTAGATTCATGATGTACATTATAGCTTAAACAAAAGGTGAGAACACTAAATATGGGTTCATATAAGCAAGTGTGTCTCAAATACTATACATGTATGTCAAGGATCTAATAAACAATGAATGAACATACTAATCCATAGACATCAAAAATATGTTATAAAGCATCAAAACATGCTATAAACAATAATATGAAAGCATGTAAACAATAAATGGGAGTTAGGAATTTGTTACCAAAACCTAGAAGGGCAACTCTCCTTGTCTCCAAAAACATGGTGGTCATCTCCACCAAAACTTCCCTTGAAAGTGATGCATCCAATTGATTTCCATGAAGCTCGGAACGCATCCACTTCAAGGTGCTATCACTCTCACGTCATGTGAGAGCCCACACCTACATCAAAAACAATAGGAGGGGTGGTCTTTGGTACCCACATCTTGTTGGGTCCATGGGGGTTAGTCCCTTCCCTAACCCAAACAAATTTCTTTGCTAAATTTGAAACATTTAATCTATCATAACAAAATTTAGCAAGGTGGCCCTTACGACTACAATGTGTACAAGTGTACACATGAGCATACGTGTGATGGTGTCCGTGAGGAGCATGTGTATGCCGTGATGGGTGTGCATGCATAAAAGATGGAACTTGTTTCTTTCGAACCAAGGATTCCAAGCGTGTATGGTTTTTAGCACATTGGCTCATAGTGGAGCCCAAACTATCTACTCTCTTCTTTAACATACAAATATCATCATTAATCTTAGAAGAAGAGATACATGCATTAGGTAGACTAGATGAAGAGGCTACACTAGCATGGCAAACATGTTCATCAATCTTATTTTGCAAAACAATATTTTTCTTTAAACAAATATCTAAATCATTTGAAATGGAAATAATTTTATTTTTCAAATCAACATTCTCTTTTAAAATAAAATCAACTTTTGAAGACAAGTTATCATTTTTCTTCAAAAGAACATGGCAATCATTTTTATTTTTCAAAAACTCATTTTCTTTAAGTGCAAGATCAAGTTGAGATTTTAATGAATCCCTCTCATTAGCAATCTCCTCTTTCTCTTGCAAAACATTGTTAAGTCTAGCATGCAAACTCTTATTTTCTTTTTCAAGGCCTAGACTTTCCTTTTTCAAAATTTTATATTTTTCTATCAATTTTTCACAAACAATAGATAGTTCTTCATTTAAAGCATAAGGATCAACAAAATCATTTGAAGAACTAGCACAATCATTACTATCTAGTTGAGTTTCCGAGTGTACCTCAAGGGAGTCATTCCCTTGGACCATATAGCATTGTTGTGGTTCGGATTCTCCACTAGATTTCTCTTCTTGTTGGATTTGGACTTGAAGCTTGGAGGTGGTGGTGGTTGTCAATTTGTTCCACACTACAAAAGCGGAATCAAAGTTAGAAAACACATAAAAGATAATCTTTAGATAATGTGCTTCTAATGGCCTCTAGGGCTTGTGCATTGGCCCCTATATGATTGCGATCACTAAGGAAGGATTCCTTGGTAATAGCAAGATAAACTTTATGACCTAGGGTTTGTAAATATACAGTCATCCTAATCTTCCAAACATGAATGTTGGAAGGGTCATACATAGGTGGGGTCATGAAGGCCATGGTAAACTATATGTGTGCAAACACGCAAATGCAAATAATAGATTAGCAAGCAAATGGATCTCACTCCTAGGATGTTAAGCCTAAGTATCAGGAGCACTAGCTCTGATACCAATTGAAAAGACACCTAGAGGGGGGGTGAATAGGTGTTAGTGCTAATCTAAAACTAATTGCAAAACTAAGTGCGCTAATGACAGAAGCTAATGCAAATTATGCACAAACTAATACAATACAACAAGTGTAGCCGAATTCCCCTTGCGAGGCTCTGGACTAACTCCCCTTGATTCCCCTTTAAATGGGTTGAGGTGCTATGTGAAGCTCTTGTTGGATGAGTATAAGTTAGGCACACACACACAAGCAATCCAAGCAATACACACAATCAAGCCAAGCATATAAGAACGAATTGCAATATAAAAGATGCAAGGCAACACAAGCAATGTATAAGATATGTATGCAATGAAAGAATGATGCTTGAATGAAATGATGCTTGCACAAAGTAAAGAGAGTAGAGTTGAGAGAAATTGGATCAAACGCTAACACAAAGATTTGTTTCGAGGTTCGAGTACCCAACTCTACATCCCCGCCTACACCACCGTGTAGGATTTCCAATCCACTATAGGAGTACCGAACTCCTCTCTCAACCTTACAAAGCCACCGAGGCTATACAACCACAATCCACCTCTACCGAAGAGGGATACGGCCCGTAGCCAACAACAAACACCACTACCTCTACCGAAGAGGTTTACAACACAATCGCCTCTATCAAAGAGGGATCCAAACCAATACCACTCTGATCACCTCTACCGAAGAGGGATTCACAAAAGCAAGGAGGGTTTACAATAAGTGGTTACAAAGACCACAAACACAATCTTTCTTTCTTTTCTCTTTTCTTTTTCCACAAAAACAAGATCCTAATAGATTAGGATAGGTGATAGCTCAAGTGTGGAAACAAGGTGTTTTTGGAAACCAGCAACAAAGAAAAACTACTTGGGAAATCACTTGTAAAAGATAGAAAATGAAAAACAAAACAATCTCCCAAAACCCTAGCTTTCTTTGATTTTTCAAAAACCCAAAAACAAATAAGATGAAATCCTTTTGGCTTAAAAACTCTTTTAAAAACTCTTTTAAACACTAGAGAAAGTCTGGAATTTTTAGCTCTAAAAATCTTAGCCAAAACAATGGAGAAATGGGGTATATATAGCCCCTAGGAAAAACTAGCCGTTAGGCTGACGTGTCAGCCTGACTGGCCTAACGGTCGACCGGCCGGTCGACCGTCCAACGGTCATATTATGACCCGTTGGAGCCTCCGGTCGACCGCCCGGTCGACCGAAACAAACAGAGAGCAGAGCTCTCTGCAGCGGTCGACCGTCCGGTCGACCGGACCACTGTGCTGCAGACGTGCACAAGTCTGTGCACGTCGGTCGACTGCACGGTCGACCGGACCTAGATTCGGTCGACCGCCCAGTCGACCGAACTGGCCTGACAGACAGCACCAGGTCAGAAAAACAGGGAAAAATATTTTGTTAAAAAATCTTTTAACACTTGTAAAAGTTCCCAAAAATATTTTTACCATATTGCATTGATATATAAATATGTGATAATCATTTCTACTCAAATATCAAGCATATGAAATCATTTTTGTTTCTTCTCATTTTTATCAAAGCAAACTCTTGTATTTTTATCAAACTTGGTTTTTCAATAGGAAATCTGATTTTCCTAAAACTTTATAGAAATACAAAAATATGATATTTGAACATTATTAAGCATGATGCATATGGACATAGGTCCAATATACATTCACAAAATATATCACAGTTTTTGTTCTTTAATTTCAAAAATATGTTTTATACCAAAACATAAAACTACATGAATAGGTACGTCAAACTAAGTTTGTATAAGTCATATAAGCATGTATGTATATAGAGCACATCTAATATACATATAAAACATGTAAACTTGGTTTTGATCAAACTATTCATGAAAACCAAATCCAAAACATAAAAAACGTGTGTGTTTGTGCACTTGAGCATATCAACTATACTAAGCTTTACAAATGGATCTAAAACACACTATCTAAACTAGGATACCTAAGTCTCTTGACGATCTTCCATCTTCAAGTAGACTTGCTCCCAAACGCAATCCACCGAGTGCAAAGGTATGATCTTTAAGCTTTGGCACCGGAATCACCATGATAAGCTTCCAAACACCTCTTGTTGAAGCTATGACCAAACTAATATCCTGCTAATGATATGAAACTTAAACAATACAAGATTATTAGTAAACATAACTACATGAGTTAATCATCATCAAAACTAGGGTGGAAGGCCTTTGGGCCAACACGGGGCACGCCGGCGGCAAGGCCGGCGACGGCCTGCTGCCAACAAGAAGAGAAAATAGTGAGAGGGATAGGGGGAGAGAGAGAAAAGAGAGAAGAGAGAGGGAGGAGAGAGAGTGAGGTAGGGAAGAGACGGAGAGTGTGTTAGAGAAAATTAGAGAGAGTGAGGGAAGAGAGAGGGATTAGAGATATTAATAGGGGGATAGAGGCGGTGGAGTCAAAGGCGGTGGAGGAAAGGAAGCTTGGGGAAGAAGGAAAAAGAAAAGAAAAGAAAAGAAAGATTAAAAATTAATATTTTATTATTATGAAATTGACCCGATATTCGACTAGCTCCGAACGGTGTCCAAAAATTACAGAAAATAGAAAATATTATCCTGAGATAGAATATGAAGACGGTTTGAAGAAATTCAATTCGGTTTGCAAATTAAAAATCCCGGAAGCTGTCGCCGGTATCGGGCGACACCGGTTTGGCCCGATTTTCGATAAATTCAGAAAAATCCCTAAAAATACCCAAACGTAGCTAATACGATGCTAAGACACACGGTGAAAGCGGATCCTCCAAATACAACTCCGTTTGGGAAATAAAAATCGTAAGACCGGTTATCGGTATCGGTCAACACCGACTACGGAGATTTCCCAAAATAATCCAGAAAATTCCCAGAAAATCCTAAAAAATCTAAAATATTAGAAAATAATTTTTGAAACTGAAATCAGATAAATCGGACTACCACGGAAGTCAAATCAAATTTGTACGTTGTATCTCGTACCGATACGGTGATACGTACACCGGGAAGCAGGGGGTTACATTAACTCAGTACTCGGTCGAAGAAACAAAAGCAAGTAAAATCTGACATAAACAAAACAGCAGGAAGATCTCTAACATTACAGTAGAGTAGGAATGAAACACTATCTTGACATTTTCATACAATACTATCCGTATTTCACAAAATGGTAAACAGTTCTCGTAAACACACACATTCACATTGCCCCCCACCTATGAATGGTAAAATACAAACACACATTCACATTGCCAAACACACACATTCACGTTGCCCCCCACCTATGAATGGTAAAATACAAATACACACATTCACGTTGCCTCTCACCTATGAATGGTAACATACAAATACACACATTCACGTTGCCCCCCACCTATGAATGGTAAAATACAAATACACACATTCACGTTGCCCCCCACCTATGAAGCATCGTTCACTTAATGAATCATACAAACATCTTTGCATACAACACGAAGTCAAATCGATCAAAACATACACAATGCAAAAGCATCCACGATACAATATGTGACATATCCCGTATTAGCTTATCACAAGCGACACACACACACACACAGAGAGAGAGAGGGTTTCATCTAATTCAAACATCATGGAATACGCAAGCTCATAAATCATGAAATTTATATATCAAAATCTCAAATTTAAACTACAAGTATGCCTATGATTAAACTATCATGTATTTAAATCAATAAATCATGGATTTGATCATATATGAATAGCAATCGTATCTAAGCATCGTAACATGGTAGAAATTGCATTTATAAGCATGGTTAAGATCCTAAGCATCAAATTCATGGGAAGAACACAACCATAGGGGGAAGAACTTGCCTTGAATGGCTAAAGGCTAAAGGATTTTGATGAAAAGAACTTGTATAGAACTCTTCCTTACAATTCCTTCAAAGTATGGGAGAATTTCTCAAGCTTCTACTATTCTTCCTCCCTCTGAAACTTTTTTTCTTTCCCTTTATAAGTGGCCAGCCAAAGGAGGCAAGGAAAGGGGGAGGAAAGAAGGTAAACAGAAAAGGGGAGGAAGTTTCCTTTGTTTGGATGCAAGGAAGTGGGCGGAAGTAAGGAAATGAGGAAGTATAATTACTTACTTCCCTATCTATCCAAACACCGGAAAAGGAAAATAAGAAAACTCCTTTTCCTTCTCTCTTTTCTTTTTTACACAACCATTTCCTCACTTCCAAAGTGCTACAGTTAATTTTGTGGTCATGTAAATCTCATTTATAATAAGTTGTAGCACAAAACAGTTAATTTTTTGATCATGTAAATCTCACTTGCATTCTAATTACAGTCTATTTTTTATTTTTCTTAATTAATTTTTATTTTAATATTATTTTGCGGTCAACTTTGTGGTCAACTTTTCCACTTTCACTTTCACATTACCATCTAAACACCAGAAAAGACATAACATTTTTTAAATCACACTTCCTAACAACATCCAAACACCGGAAAAGTTACTAACCAATTCCCAAGTTTCAAAGAGAACTATTACCAATTCCTCACTTCCTTACTTCCTCACTTCCACCGTCAACCAAACAGGCCGTAGATGGAAAAGGAAAAGTCAAACTTGGTTTCTCCCTTTCTTGCATGTTCTAATATATTCTTGTATGGACTAATTTGTGATAAATCTAAATTAATGGTGCTATAACACTAATCACACTTAATGACATGCCACCTACGCATATAATATAATATACTATTATATATTATAATATTATAGTAATAATATAATATAATATAATAAACTTTCATAAATATTAAATATTATAAAATTTTAAAAGATTTCAGGGTGTTACAACTATAATCACACAAAACTAGTACGTTGAAGGGGTAATTCAAATAAGAAAACCCTCATGTATATACTATGTGTCTCGTGCAATCATAGGCTCTCAGGTTACCTACAAATTAGAAAAAGGCCTGAGTGGGATATCACCCATCGACAGATTGGATGCGTCAACTCTGAGTGGGAAAAATTCCAGCAGTGGAGTCGCAATCTAGACCTCCGAGTGGGAAAAATCCCAACAGCGGAGTTGGGCCTCCGAGTGGGAAAATCTTTGCAGCGGAGTTGGACCTCTGAGGGAGAAAAATCTCATCAACGGAGTCATGACCTCGGTAAGAACCTGAAGTAAGGTATCACTCATCGATGGATTGGATGCATGTCAAGCCCCGCTTCTCAAAATACGTGAAAACGGAGCTGCGATAAGAGTCAGCGATGTATATACGCGAGGAGAATACCCCACATATACACGCTAAACCTAAAGTAACCAGAACAAGGTATAAAAAAAATCTACTATGATGAATCATGATCACTGCAATACACATGTAAATGTTCACACAAGATAATAATTAACATAGAAATGGAATAGGATGACAACTAAGACTGATACATAGAGAAAAGGAAACAACTGAACAAAAGAAAGCAGGAATACCGATATTCGAGCCGAGGGTAACTCCAGGCCCTCGTGAAGCGTACGAGCTCATCAACACCTGATCAATAAAATAGAACATCTAATATCTAGACGTGCAAATTTCATTAGAAAGCGACCCAATGAGTGTGTATAATAAAAGGGGAAAGTGCACATACATATAATATGTGAACAGACTAAGAAATATATATACTGGAATAAAACAGAAATGATATGCAAATATAAATGACCATAATGAGCCAGTCAGTGCTATAGTCATGTGTATAGGTCATGAATATAATCAGATGTCTATCATATCATATCTATATCAGGTGTCTACAATCAGTCACGGTACATTATGAACAGTTTATTATTATTATGTCAGTGAACACCAATCGTCACATGTAATAGACGCATCCCATACTACACCTACTACACGTGTCTATTAGGGTCCTAAGTTATTAAAACTGATCAGTTAGAGACATTGTCCATACTTTAGGTGGGTCATGTACATATCCGGGACCACAGCCAAGATGTCTGGCACTGAACTAGGCCTTATCGTCAGGTAGTTAGTAACAGTACTCACAGTATCACTATGGAACAATCTCACAACAACACTGTGAAATAATAAACAGATGGGATATCCGTCATCCCCGGAACCCTACAGTGGAACCGTAAGTCAGCTGCGCAACCTGTATCCTTAGTCTACCCAAAATACAGACGTTATCTCCTATGTCAATTTCCCCAATCCCAGTGCAAGTTGTCCATTTACATTATTATTTAATTCAGTTAAAACAAACAATATCCATGTTATTAGAATACTGAGACGATGCGGTGACAGTAACAGTAACAGTACAGTACAGAAATCGTATACACGGTGAACAGTAATAAGAACGGTGAACAGTAACAGTAAGAGTGTATACGATTAATAGAGATGTACCGAGCATTACTGTCTAACGATATTTTCCCAGTAACTTTCAGTATTATGAATAATACAATAACAAGTCCAGATATTGCTTAATAGATAACCTCTTCTAGATCTAATTCCTTACAGTACAGTCCCCTCTAGAATCAATCAAAATCTTATCCATCGGTGAATCCAAAGTCAATATTTGATACACTAACCTCCTCAATAAATCCAATAATCAGTTACCTATCATTCTACTCCAATCCTTTATATTAGTTGCGTATCTATCCTTTAGTCATCAATATATCAGAGTCCCAACATAATCAGCCACCTCTAGTCAATTTATCCCGATCTTAAAATAATAAACTAACTACTCAATTACCTCTAATCAATTCGTCATTAAACAATTCGATCAATACACTCCCATTTCAGTCAAGTTCAATTATAGATCCACATACCAAGGTAATCATCAACTGTAATAAATATGAAATTCATGAACTCAGACAAATCCAACGTACACCTATCTCCCAACCTCGGGTACTTAAAATAGACCAGTATTCAAGGTTCATTCTATTCTATCAGTTCGACTCTACTAATCAATCCACCCAAGTATTCACACATATAACTATAATCATGGACCAATCAAAATCTGGTATCCAAATTCAATCACCGTCTAAGCTATATCATAGATAGTTCAAGATCCGAAATGGTAAAATGGGTTCACATGAAATGATAAGGTAATAATATCTCAGTCACACTCACCAATGGGAGAATTCAGAATAATATCTCCTAACAGTCCAAAAATCAGTCTAAGGTATACTACAAATAATCTTGAATTCAAAAAGGTAAACAATCTATACATGAAATTATAAGACAAGAATATCTCAGTGATATGACAACAAATTTATAAACACATAAATATCAAGATACCTCTGATCTACCATCTGTAATCCATCTAAACTCTCCCTCAGTGTGACAATATGAGTCTAGTAATCCATTATACATCTTTAAGGTTTACTATCCCACTAGTTCGATCTGTCCCAACCTCGATTTGACTTTATTCCAATTAAGTCCATTAATATGCCCAAAAATCAACTACTGAATAACTCCAAATATCAGGTCAACAGTCTATCAAATACATTCCAGTCCCAAATACTACTACTCTAGTATAGATATCATCTAAGGGAACATGGTTAAGACTAGTAGTTAACATGTATAATTATTATCTAAACATGGTAATAATTTAATCAGAAGATAACAGTTATGAACAATAACGCAAAAGTAAACATTCACTATGCCTCATGAAGTGATACAGGTAAACATACTGGTATAATATATTAGATGATCATATGAAATAAAATAAGTAATATATATACACACACTATTGACAATGGTAAGTGAGGAAATAATACAAGAGAAAACACTCACATGAAATGACGCGGTTTTAGAACTGAATCGCCGCCTGGTCTTCACTGCATGAACTGGTATGGATCTCCATATCATCCCATAAATCGGTCTTCGAATCGCCAGTGTATCGGGTCCATAACGAGCACGAATACAGATGGGTCTGGGTCTCACAAAATGAGTTCTAAACGCTGTAATACGCAATCCAACACACACGCGTAAGCATGTACACATAAATACACGCTTACACACGTGCACACAGACACATACGTGTACACCCATGTACATACATAGACAAGTATACACATACCTATACACTACGTATATACATACCGACACATACATACATACCCATCATACACCCAAGCATTCACTCACACACACATCCACACATAAACACCCACGCACACATGTAGATACTTTAACATACACACACCCACATGCAATCATATTTATAATTATACCCATCATACAAATATAATCACACCTACCACATAAAATGAAAGAGAGAATGAGATACAGAGAATGAGAGAAGGGAGAATGGAGAATCTGAGAGAGTGATCCGGCCAAGGGGTTGCTTGCGTCGATCTCCGGCGACGGTGGAGCTCGCGGAGGGGAAAGATGGAATGGCTGAGGACTCCGGCGTGTACTCGGGGCTCTCGTATGGCTCGACGACGTGACGGAGGAGAGCACGAGGGGTTGGCCGGTCAATGTGGTATGCCAGGCTTGCTGTTGAGGATGTTGTCGTGCTGGTTCTGTGGCTTGGTGGGGAGAAGAGAGGATTGCCATGGAGGGGGAAACTTGAATGTGGGTCGCACATGGGGGAGAAGCTCTTGGCTGCTGTGGGCTTGGGGAGAGAGGTGGTGTGGCAATGGGGCGGTTCTGGCTCGGGTGGTGCGTAGCCATGGAAGGGAAGCCAGCAAGGGGTTGTCACAGCCATCCTTGGGCTATCGTTGGGCCCGCTGAGGAGTTGTCGTGGAGATAAGAGCCGGTGTTGTGGGGGCTCCGTGGATGCGGCCAAGAGGAGATCAACGCGGAGAAAGTAGAGAGGAGGGTATGTGACATTGCTTGCAAGGGGCTTGGCAAGGCGTTGATGGACTGTGGTGGTGCTGCTAAGTGAGAAAAGAGGGCCTGGTGTGTGGGGGAGGTGCTTACGCTGGCCATGATGGTGCATGGCTGAGATAGGAAGGGCAGCCAATGGGAAGATGGAGTTTGGGGGCTCGACCAGTGGATGGTAGCTGTGAAGATAAAGAGGAAAGGGAGAAGAAGATTAGGTTAGGTTTAGGATTAAAATTAGATAGGATTAATTTGTTGGGATTTGGGATTTATCTTAGGGTTATGATTATATATAGGAGAAGATTGGGTTTCGAGTAGAAGCTAAAGGGTACGGGTTGGAGTCTCAATGGGTTGATGGGTAATGGGTAGATAAGGATTAAGGAAAAGGAAAACACTACTAGGAATGATAATACACAATAATAATAAGATACTAAAACATAATAATAACAACAATAACAATAACAACAATAATAATATCACTAATGATAATTAACGATAATCATAGTAATAATAACAACTACGGTATTAATAATAATAATAATATCAACAGATGATAATAATAATATTATTTACAATAGTAGTAACAACAATAAAATAAATAATAATCAAAAGTAACAATACCGATAATAATAATAATAAAATAATCATTAAAGCGAAATAAATACTTAGAAAAATAAAATACAGTATTTTAAACTAGGGATATTACAATGCCACTACTCCAAGTGGGGAAATCCAGCAGCGGAGTGGCGATCCGGCATGGATCTGGCATAGGGAAACTACATGGGTTCATCCGCCCGTGAGTCAGATCAGGGGAGCCCATAGGCTACTGTTTGTGTTTCTGACAACAACAACAACAACAACTAAGTCATTTGTCCCAAGTATTTGGGGCAGGCTATAGGAACCAAAAAAGAATTATGCCGGATCGAGCACATGAATCTCCTTTCTCCACTCAATCCTATCGAGCAATATGTCTTCACTAAGACCTTTAGCCTCTATATTTTGTCGTATCAACGAAAAATTCCCTGCAACGAAACATTCTAGAGTTAGTGTTTGTGTTTCTGAGTGAGAAAAATTCTATCAACGAAACATCAAACGGGGGTCCCTGCAACAAATTAGGGACTTCGAGTGGGGTAAATCCCACAGTGGAGAGTTTTCGATTCCCGTAGGCTAATCGAGAAAGGGACCGTAAGCAAGTCTGTGTTGCCGTCTCCTGGTGGGAGAAATCCCAACTGCGGAGCGTTACAGTCCTCCGAGTAGGGAAAATCCCAGCAGCAAAAGGACTAACTTCAAGTGGGGAAAATCCCAGCAGTTGAGTAGTTTCGAGTGAGAAAAATCCCGTCAGCGGAACGCCTAAACACGGTCCTCAGAGTGGGGCAAATCCCAGCAGCGGAAGGATCGACTTCGAGTGGGGGAATCCCAGTAGCAGAGTAGTTTCGAGTGGGAAAAATCCCATCGGCGAAACGTTAAGCTTGGAAAGGTTGTAGTAGTTAGAAGCAAAGAATATCATTTTATTCTAATATTAGAATGGAATACATGGAATTGAATACAGAAAATGGTAGGGATAGGACTGCTTCTCTATCTTTTAGAAATGCGGGATCAATCAAACGCTTTGTATTAGGTGATCAGGTGTTGTGACTGGATAAGTGGTGGAGCATTGAGCAGTCCGGATCTGGGGACTGCTTTGAGAGTGAGGATGTACACTTAGAGGAGATCTTATTGGATGAGCTCTTCCAGATACTTTCCGAGGGCCCAGCAATGGATGGTATTGTGTCCCTTGCAATCATGGTAGGAGCAATATTCTTCTGTTCCGGAAAGTGAGGGATCATACCGGATTGGTCTCGGGCGTCTAACCCATGACTGGTCCTTAAAGGTGTTGAAAACCTCATTGATGGAAAGCTTCAACAGAGCGAAATGTTGTTCTATCGGATTGTAAGTTCGGAGCGGATTTAGTGGAAGGATAGGGAGCACCTGTTTCTTGAAGGCAGGTTGCCCCCGATTCTAATCTTGGGAGTGAACGGAGGCTATGCGAGGAGACTTCGACTTTCCTTCGTCATCACCATGTTTCGCGGTATGGTTGAAGGAAATCTTCATTGCTTTCTCCAGCCGAATGTAGGGCTGAGCTCGTGACAAGACCTCGCGCATTAGAGTGACATTGTGCTTAAGGAGGTGCTTGTACCAGGGGGTGAGAAACTTGTAACCTGCTGATGAATGTGAGTGCAGAGACGTCCTCATCGCAGTTAGGAATTTTAGCGAGTTGGCTTTGGAAGAAGCCAGTGTACGATTTGAGGCTATTACTCTGCCTCATTTTAACGGAGAGAAGATGATCGCTGCTCTTCTTGGCCTCCTGGCAGGAGGTATACTTGGTGAGGAATGCCTTGGTTACCTCCTCGAAATTCTGGAGAGAGCGAGGCAGCAGAGAGTGGAACCAATATCCGATCCACACCTTTCAGACTGGAGGGAAAGGTGATGCACAAGAGTGGGACGTTGCGGGAATAGTTCACCATTTTGTCTCGAAAATGCCTGATGTGCTGGACAGGGTCGCTAACCCCGAAGTAGTAGTCGAAAGTTGGAATGGAAAACTTCCTCGGGAACTCGCATTCCAGGATGTCTTCAGAGAGGAGGGAGTCGGAACTTTGGCAACTGAAGCATTGGGTGGCCTTGCAACCTGGCTTTCGTGATCCCTCTCTAAATCAGTTTGTCGAGGACTCAGAGGTCAGAGATCCACAAACCTCATGTTCACTTTCTGACTGCGTTGATGAGTGGTTATTTTGGAGGGCAGTGATTTGAGCTGGAGACATTGAGCCGCCTCAAATGTCTCCAGTTCACAGATGGCATTCTCGCGGTCGAGGGTCGCCTGCTCCAGATCTCGATCTGATTGAGCTTGTTGTTCCTTTATCTGCTCTTTCGTGTCAGCGAGCATTTGTAGAAGCTGATCTTCATGTCGCTGCAGTGGTTGGACACTGGCAGTTGCTTCTGAGGCGAGGAGGAGCTAGTGTTCTCGGTGGTATACGGCCGATCGTTGGATGGTGAAGGGGTTGTGCCCCCAGCAGTTCCGATGGCCTTACCTTTAGATGTTCCTTCGTTGACGACTCATTTTCTTAGGGCCATGGTCGATCTGGAAGAGGCATTTTAAAAAAGTTTTTTTGGATTTTTAATGAAGAGATCTTGAGTGTAAGAAATCAGATATCAATGAAAGCACCTTTTGTGGCGGAGATTTTTCACTGTGAGTGATCAAACGGTCAATCCACACCACAAGCGAGAGTGTGTTTAAGGTGTAAGTGCAAAATAAAAAACACTACACGGATAATAGATGGAGACACGATATTTTTATGTGGAAACCTAAATCGGGAAAAACCACGGGGAGAAGGAAAATTCACTATAACTCGCCAGTTTACAGGAATTACAGGTATATATTGGTATTTCTTTGAGCTAGGATTGGATGGAATGCCCCCAAAAAAGTCCCTTTCTCGCTGGAGAAGAAAGTCTGTTCGTACTGAATTCTTCCCCTCAGGCGGATGGGCCGCTGGCGAGGTATGTGCAACTGCACGATCTTCATGTGCGGATTTGTTATAACGACCGCCATTGCTGGCGTGATGGTTGAGATTGCATGCAGGAAATTTCGTCATTATCCATAAATATTTGCCTTGAACGTATGGGCGTTACACGTCTTCAATGTGGGAAAGGAGAGGTGGCATGATTACCGACGAAGATCTCGGCCGTTATTACTGGAGACTCCCGGGTGAAGTCAGAACTGTTGGTGACCCAGGAGGGTGATGCCTCCGGGATGAGAGGTTTGCTCCGGGATGGCTCTGGGTGGCAAAGCTTTAGGGGTTGACTTAAGTTCGACCTAAAGTGACTATGAGAACTGTGAATGCTCTCGTGAAGATCTAATGTGACAGAAACAGTTGATTGTTACGCAAACTTCCAAAAAAAAAAAAAATTGACTGCTTGAACACATGTCAACATGTTGCTGATGGTAAATTTTTGACCACTACTGTGTGCAACCACATGGGTCCTTAAATCAAGCCTGATTTTTACCCGTTTATTTGCCAGGTTGGGTTTGGGTCAGCTTCATAACTACTGTTACGGAAAATTTTGCAATTACACAGATGCATAAAACTACTGCCGGAGCAATTGAAAAAACAGCAGTAAAATTCAAGTTGCAAATCAACTGCAAAAAACTATTTCCATTAATTGGTCTAATGAACTACAGCATAGCATCCAACATGGACCAACACTTGCTGCAAACCGAAATTACTGCACCAAAGTGATGAGATCAATTTCACATTCACATGCCCTCACGTTCAGGTAGTAAGTTCTGCAATATAATTCTGCAACTAGGAAAATTAGATACATTTAGTAGATTAATTACAAGGATAACATCGATGCATGACACATCAAAGTGTTTCAAAACCCCCACTAGCAAGCCAACAAAAACAAGCCATAAGGCCCAGCAGGAGCTTGAACCAAAAGAAAAGATTTCACAGATTACTACCGCTTAATGTACAAAAGGATGCACTAGTTACAATCGCATGTCTTCAGCCGAATCTTGCTTCCAACGGGCCGAAACACATAAATTGGTGCTATTCAACCAAGTTAACTTGACGCGGTCATGATCCCCTCAGAAAGAACGCCGTGAGTGCAACGAAACGAAGAAGAGCGACTATCCAGATGAGAATGACATGGCTCTCCTAATATCCAGAGATCCTAAAGCTGACTGCGGAAACTGGCTGCTATTAGGTACTACCCATAAACCACCCTCAGGAAGCATAATTTGTTGGCTCCCACTCTCCTGGCCAGTCCCAATCTTTAGAGGTGCATCCTCTTTCGTTCTTTTAACAAACTCGAAGAATTCTGCAACTTGACGAGCGTACCTGAATAAAAAACTAGTAAGAACCATCAGCATGTAAAATAAAAGCAGCCATAAGTGTGGAAATTTCTCTAAGCATCTTTAAGCCAGCTGCTCTAGCTGTAAGGCTCGCTAACAATGTCTAACAAATGGAGTTTATAAAGAATGAACACTGAACACATTACACCTAGGTTGCATAACTCGAGGACACAGCAGAAAAATCTTATTCAAGTGATATGTTGATAGTTAAACAACCTTTCATTACTGATACACCACACCGATAAAGCAAGAAACAACTAGTAGTGAACGCCCGCAGCAATAGTTCACTACAAAATTTGTTCAGAGCATGTCAAGAATGAATGCATTTAATCACAGGTGTAATACAAATGTTCATACCTAGTGTTCTTTCCTTAAACTATTTTACAATGAAAGCCTGTTACTACTACAACTCGTATGGCTTTTACAATGGAAATTATTACCATTCTCACAAGTCATATTAAAAAAATTTAAGAGTCGACATAACATGTTATTGCAATTAATACATTACATAAAAGAAATACCCAATCTGATCCTCCCTGGGTGTGCGATTGAATTTACACATCTTAATCCATAAATCTTTGTTCAATACTATTGCATCCCTCATAGCCAGTAGCTCATATCGTCTTCATCACTTCATGTAATCTAATTGCTTGAATTCCAGACCCTTTAATACAAGCAAAGGCAAGCTCCTAATATTGTGCTGCAACTTGAGTTTTCCCAATTTCTGGAAATATTTTTCTTTATTGTTACAACCACAACCCCTTTGATTGGATTTGTAATTTGACAATGATTCATGGTCGGGTCACGTCCAAACAAAATCTATCCATCCATTTGGAAACCTTTAACATAAACATATTTTGAAATATAGGCATACATCTATATACCCATCTCAAAAGAAAATTACAAATTAAAAAGATAGCATTTATTAGATAAAGAAACATCTCTCAACCCTATGTCAAAAACAAGTGAAATAAAAGAGGTTACTCTCCCTCCCTTCCCTATGTCAAAATGAAGTGGAAGAAAAGAGGTTATAATACCCAAAAGTCTAGCTATAATATTTACTTCTCTATCTCAAAAAGAAGTTTGAAATAATAAGAAAAGAACTAACATTTATTAGGAATCCCTATTTTAAAAAAAATTGAAATTAAAAAAACAACATTTATTAGAGAGAGAACATGATATTTATCTCAAAAAAGAAGATGAAAGGTTTCTATCTTTTCGATTCAATATTAGAATTCACTAGAATTAGAGCAAAAATCTTTATAAAAAGAAGGTACAAAAAAAACTTACCAATTTTATATTACACCCAATTCTACTTTTGTTGCATGTGCGTAGCACGTGCCTAAAATCTAGTCAAAATCCCTCGTAGGTTAGAGATCATACACTATATTCGTAGGTTAGAGATCTCCATTTTTATTGAGATTTTCTAGATTTTGCACATGAGACAAGGATACAACCCCAAAATTGGGTGAAGGCTTTCTTGTTTTTGTTATCTACATTTTGCACACATTAATCTCATTCCTGAGCCTAAAGTTACTTGAAGCCAGAGCTAGGATATACGATTAGTACTATATTTATTGGTACAAAAAATCATTATGCATATTAGTCATGAAAGAAATCCTTGGATATATCACATGGTGGAACTTGTTTTGATGAAGACATTTGTGAAGCATTTCATTTGGAGCTCTATCACACGACTATATCAAGAGTTCCACATGATCAAGACTTCCCAAAGAGAGTTGATATGATGTGTTTTGTAATTATAAAATAGCATGTCAAAAGCCTTGATGCACACACACATATCTTAGACTTATAGTCGACTTATATCCCTTTATAGTCGACTAACCCATAGTGTAGTCGACTTGACCAAATCCTAGTCGACTAATCCTGTGTCTCAATTTGATACCCAACTCTCTGTTTGTCTGTTAGTCGACTTGACAGAAGACCTAGTCGACTAATAGACCAATGTAGTCGACTAACCCTATTCCCCTAGTCGACTAATCCCTGGCCTAGTCAACTTATAAAGAAGTTGCAGTCGACTTGGTTCAGTTATCCAGAAACCTGTCACTTGAGCTTATCTTGACCTAGTCGACTTACAGTCAATACTAGTCGACTAACCTTTGGAAATTTGCCTAGACTAGTCGACTAACTTAAATGGCAAGTCGACTGTAGGCAGTTTCTGACTGTTGGACAGTTTCTGTATTCTGGTATTTTTTACAACGTTCTTCAACGTTTGAACATTCAAATTGCACCTAATAACTACCCTAACTTACCCTAGAGTGCATCTATAAATAGGGTTGTTAATCTAAGGCAAAATACCAATCCTAATCTTCAGTTTTCTAATCAAAAATTCTGTCAATCCTGAAAACTGTTCCCACTTCAGTTCTTCACCAAATTCTAACTCTATAGTGAAGTTCTCTGAAGTTTCTCCTATACTAGCCCTTGTCCACATTCACATACAGTACCAAGGCTTATAGGAAGTGTTGTAATCCTCAAAGATATCATTGTAAAAGAGGGTCTTCTTGATGTAGAAGCAAGTTGTACAAGGTGGTGATTGTTCTCTTGGTTGTAAGAGAAGGTGTACACATTTGGCAAAGGGGATTTGTCAAGTGGTGTGCATGGTTGTGATTTTGGGTGTACAAAGTCAAGGATAAAGGAAAATCTCAAGTGGGTGGCTTGGGGACTGGATGTAGGTCACGAAGACCGAACCAGGATAAATCTTTCGTGTTTGCGTTTGTCTAAACTTTTCTGAAATTTGATTTCCTTTATTGCAAGTTTATTTATTTGTTTAACTTTAATCCTTCTTTGTTTAGTATTTGTGTTGACTTCGTATTTTAGATCCATAAGTGCCAACAGAGCAAGTCCAACAATTGGCATCATATCGGGACCAACATTTGGTATCAGAGCCCCGAACCGGCATACAAGCCCTGCATACCTAGTCAACAACAAGCAAGGATGACAACAGAGTTCCCTTCGTCACAATTCAAAGAAGGACATTCTACACAACGTCCACCGCTATTTGACGGATCCAACTACAACTATTGAAAGTGTAGAATGAAGATCTACTTGCAATCGCTCAACTATGATCTTTGGAACATCGTAGAAGCATCTTACACCAAGCCAACAACTAACTACAACGCTTGGAGTGATGATCAAAAAAAGAATGCGAATCTTGACGCCAAAGCAATGAATGCCTTATTCTGTGCCTTAACCAAAGAAGAGTTCAACCGTGTGTCAACAACCACTTCTGCACATCAAATATGGCATACTCTTCAGGTAACACACGAAGGCACAAATAAAGTTGAGGAATCTAAAATATATGTTCTTGTCCACAGGTTTGAATTATTCAAAATGGAGGAGAATGAAACCATATCAGAAATGGTAACAAGATTCACCGACATTACCAATTCCTTAGCATCCCTTGGAAAGGACTACACCCAAGTCGAAAAAGTTCGCAAGATCCTTCGTGCATTCACACCAGAATGGGAGAAGAAGACAACTGCTATTGAAGAAGCGAATGATCTCTCAACTTTGTCGTTAGAAAACCTAATTGGTAATCTAATGGCATATGAAGTGCAACTAGAAGAAAGAAAGGAGGAACGACAACATCACTCAAAGAAGAAAGAAATTGCCTTCCATGCATCCTTCGACATGGACGATTCCGATGACGATGAAGAAGAGATGGCAATGCTTTCAAAGAAATTCAGAAGATTTCTTAAGCAATGTAAATTTAAATGCTTTAATTGTAACAAAACAGGTCATTTGAAGAAGGATTGCCCTTTGCTCAAGAATAAAGGCAAATACATGAGCAAAAAGTTCAGAAAGGTGAAAGACTACGAAGCCTCATGGGAAAACAGTGATTCCTCGTCCTCTGACGAAGAAGAAACCACATAACGTGTCAACCTATGTTACATAGCACTTGAAGATGAGGTATCGTTTACTGAACTTTCTGATGCATTTCATGAATTATTTAATGATCTGAAAAATGAAAAACTGAAAAATAAAATTTTATCAAAAGAAAATGAAAAACTTTTAAATGAAAATTCATGTTATGCTTTACAAATTTCTTCTATAAACTCTCAAAAAGATGAATTTGAAAAAGTAATATCATCTTTAAAAAATGATAATGAGAAGTTTATAAAAGAAAATATTTTTCTTAAAAAGGAAACTAAGTCTTTGAATGAAAGGATTTCTATATTAGATAAAGACATGTTAGTTTTCAAAAAGAAATATGAAGATATTTTGAAAAATGTGACTAAGTTCAATCAAGGAAAAGAAAAATTGAATGATTTGTTATCTTTTCAAAAGTTGTCACATAATAATTATGGTATTGGATATATTGAAAAATCTTCATATTGGTATAATCCATATAAGTCTTTTATGACAAGAAAGTCTAAGAAAAATAAGTTTATATGGATTCCTAAGAATTTAGGCATGTTTGATAAAAATACCTATATTGCATCATACATTCATGATATATGTAATTCATGCAATTATGTGTATACTAACGGTGGAAACCAAATTCAAATTGGGTTTGGTCTCCTAAAGGTTAAATATTTTACTCTTATAATTGGTACCATCTAACGTTTATCTTTCAGGTACCATATAAGAAAGTTGATAAGAACATATATATATATACATTCTAATGATATATTTGTTACAGGGGGAGAACAAAGTATTTCTATATTTGTTATAACCCAATTTCTGCAGGGGGAGGAAAATATAACTTATTTTCTGCAGGGGGCACTTGTGCACACGTGTCATCATCAAAAAGGGGGAGAATGTTGGAACTTGTTTTGATGAAGACATTTGTGAAGCATTTCATTTGGAGCTCTATCACACGACTATATCAAGAGTTCTACATGATCAAGACTTCCCAAAGAGAGTTGATATGATGTGTTTTGTAATTATAAAATAGCATGTCAAAAGCCTTAATGCACACACACATATCTTAGACTTATAGTCGACTTATATCCCTTTATAGTCGACTAACCCATAGTGTAGTCGACTTGACCAAATCCTAGTCGACTAATCCTGTGTCTCAATTTGATACCCAACTCTCTGTTTGTCTGTTAGTCGACTTGACAGAAGACCTAGTCGACTAATAGACCAATGTAGTCGACTAACCCTATTCCCCTAGTCGACTAATCCCTGGCCTAGTCAACTTATAAAGAAGTTGCAGTCGACTTGGTTCAGTTATCCAGAAACCTGTCACTTGAGCTTATCTTGACCTAGTCGACTTACAGTCAATACTAGTCGACTAACCTTTGGAAATTTGCCTAGACTAGTCGACTAACTTAAATGGCAAGTCGACTGTAGGCAGTTTCTGACTGTTGGACAGTTTCTATATTCTGATATTTTTTGCAACGTTCTTCAACGTTTGAACATTCAAATTGCACCTAATAACTACCCTAACTTACCCTAGAGTGCATCTATAAATAGGGTTGTTAATCTAAGGCAAAATACCAATCCTAATCTTCAGTTTTCTAATCAAAAATTCTGCCAATCCTGAAAACTGTTCCCACTTCAGTTCTTCACCAAATTCCAACTCTAAAGTGAAGTTCTCTGAAGTTTCTCCTATACTAGCCCTTGTCCACGTTCACATACAGTACCAAGGCTTATAGGAAGTGTTGTAATCCTTAAAGATATCATTGTACAAGAGGGTCTTCTTGGTGTAGAAGCAAGTTGTACAAGGTGGTGATTGTTCTCTTGGTTGTAAGAGAAGGTGTACACATTTAGCAAAGGGGATTTGTCAAGTGGTGTGCATGGTTGTGATTTTGGGTGTACAAAGTCAAGGATAAAGGAAAATCTCAAGCGGGTGGCTTGGGGACTGGATGTAGGTCACGAGGACCAAACTAGGATAAATCTCTCGTGTTTGCGTTTGTCTAAACTTTTCTGAGATTTGATTTCCTTTATTGCAAGTTTATTTATTTGTTTAACTTTAATCCTTCTTTGTTTAGTATTTGTGTTGACTTCGTATTTTAGATCCATAAGTGCCAACAGAGCAAGTCCAACAATTGGCATCATATCGGGACCAACATCACATACCAGGTCAGTGAGAGCATAGAATTCTGAGCACGGAGTCAAAAGGAAGCAACATCTTAAATGAACTTGTGGAGTCATTTCATAAAATGTTACAAGCCTATATAAGTAATAATATGGCGCACGAGAATGGTAAGGCCACTATACGCATTGCTAATTGTTTGGAATACTGAATAGTAAGGTAGAAACAAGAAAACCTCCATCAGAAAACTGAAATGTGCAAATAAAACTGATATTAGAAAAGCAAATAGCAAAATAGGTCCCAATTGATGAAAGCAAAGACACGAAAGGTCAGAAATAAAAGCTCCAATTATAAAGTTATAGATGAAAATGGTTTCAGGATTACTGAAGCGTACTCTCTCTTAGCTTCAATATCCTTGCTGAAGTCAATATTGGGTTCACAGTCCAACACCAAAGCAGGAACCTGATCATAGACAAATATCTTGAGCATGAGCTCATGCAACAGCATAAAGGTTTTAACAGAAAGGTCCTTCGAGAATAATACCTTTTGGATACTCAAATGCAGGTGATTTCCCTCTAAGTAGAACACACGATCTCTTATATCAGGGTGTAGGGAACTATCTATATGCATGGGCAACTGACTAAATGACAGTACACCATGGTTTCCACTTTGAAATGGGAGTAGCCAGCTCTCATGTTTTTCATGCAAACCTCTTAAATAATCAAGACTCACACCGCCTTCCTCAAGCCTCTTACGCATCATCAATCTCTTATGGCAAGTGTCTGGGCTAGCTCTTAGGTAAATAAAACCATCAGGAATAAGTCCTGGCAAGGTGGACACAACAGGGTCAAACCACGAGTCGTAGATGCTAATTTCCATCTCATTCATCCACTTAGCTTCATGAACTGCTCGGACAAAGACCTGTCATGTAAAACTCACAGCTCGAAATGAGGAGAAAATATACCAAACTGGAGTAAAATAAGAAATATATATTCAGTTAGAAGGAAATAAAAAATGCCAACACATACCATTCTATCACTGAAAACACTTCTTTCCATCAGCCGCAGGGGTTTGATACCACAAGCGGATTCTCGTTCCTGCATAACTCTGGTTACAAACACATAATTCTGGAAGGTGTATGCATACCTTTCTGGTTCAGCATAGAAAGCATCCAGTATGTTGAAGTGATCAGGACCAACATCTTGCCATTTGCTGATAGGCTCCGGCACTATTTCTACAAGATCACGCAACTCCAGTGTTTCATTAGCAATTCGCTGCAGGAAAGTAGTCTTTCCAACACTAATATTTCCCTCAACACAAAATGTTAGTCTTTTCTTCTGAGGCTTAAGCTCAAAGTTGTTGTCTTCTTCTTTTAACTCTTCATCCACACTCTCTTTTATGAAAGAGGTTATACTTTCTGCATGATTTTTATGCATAATTCCTACTGAGCTCCTTAAGAATTCAATCATCTTCTGACTTGACTTCCCGAAAAACTGTAGAGGTGGATAGAGAAAGGAAAAACTTATTAACATCTATTAGGCCCATCTCATCATTCAAACCAAGTGCAGACACCAGCAAACAAATCACTGCATTCAAATTGCTTCAAGGGATAGTAAACTACCATCTAGCATCAATCAGAAGTGCAGACACCAGCAACCAAATCACAAGCATACTAAATGTCATTTTTAGGGATAGTAAAACTCATGCATACTAAATACATGAAATTAGCAACCTAGGTAACATGAACACTTCAAAAATGGAGTGGTGTCGTGTTGGACATGGTGACATAATGTCAAACACACTTATCGGACACGATATTTCTATTTTTCCATATGCTTTTCAGAACTTGTTGTGTATCATTGTGTCGTGTCATGCCCATGTATGTGTCCATGTCCATGCAATACAGTTAGTAATAGAAATGTAATAAACAAAACTTTAAGTTCTGCAATTAAAACACATAAAAGCAATATACTTTGATGGATTGATTTTTGTCATTCGGCACATCACAACATAATCACCGAATATTTCATTTTCATATTAACATGATCCAATAAGCCTGTGTATAATTGTGTTACAGTCGCATCTGTACTTATACAGGTCATAACTACATCTAATGAACCACATAAAGGACCATGCTGTGTTATATCATTTCTCATAATCTCCACAAACACTTTCACAAAATCCACAAAAAGTTGACATAATATTACTTAAAACACACAAAACTACTTATATCATGAAAATTGAAGACAAAATGAATCAATATACTATGTAAATCCAAATTATTTAAATGAAACCCACAAAGAAACACGCTGCAACGTATGATTCTTTTCCCCTTTCTCCTTCCGTCCTCTCCATTTCTCATGAAACACCATAAAATTTATCCATAAACTGGAAATTATGAAGCAGGAAGACCATATACCTTATCCCTATAAAGCTGTTTGAGCTGGGCAACCTCCTCAAAACCCTTATCCACCAACTTCCTCAGATTCCTCGGCCCAACCCCCGGTATCGTCAAAAGGTCCGCATTGGCCATCACAGCCCCCTTCTGCTTTCTATAGACCGCCCTATCGCTACTATTTGCCACCGGGTTCTTCTCATTCAAGAACTCTTCATTCTTCCCTTCGCTTTCACTCCCATCATCCTCCTTCCTCTTCTCCTCCTCCTGACTAAAACCAGACAAGATCCCACCTTTCTCGTGATTCCTCAACCCCTCCACCGCCCTGAACCCCCGCCAAGTGGCCGAGAGCGGGAGGGGAGGGGCCCACGCCCGCTTCAGAGGGGCGTTCCCACATCGGCAGACGACGAGGCTGCTGCGGGGCCTAGGGTTTGCGGAGCAGTGAAGGGAAGGGTTCGGCGGGTTGAGATGGAAGGAGGAGGATGAAGGCATCGAGAATGAGAAACTACGGTTAGGGTTTCGAGAGCGAGTGGGTTTGCTGCCGGTTCTAAGCCATGAGGAAGTGGACAGAACGGGCCACGGCTTGCAGCGGTTGCGCGAAAGAGTTTTTGCATAGCTGATGCTGATGGTGGTCATCAAGATGAGAAGAAGGAAAAGGCGAGATTTTTATGGTTAGCGGTTAGGATTCAGGGCTTAGGGCTTAGGCTTAGGGTTTTTGGAGGTGGAGCTCAGACGGCGGGGGCCAGGGGAATCTAGGGTTTTTGGGGTTTGGAAATGCTAGAGAGAGATGGGGAGCGGGAAGAGCAGCGGGCATTTTTGTTAACTTGGTTAAAAGAGTTAAAATTAAAATAATAATTTTTCTGTGCACCACTAATAACTAATAAACAAAATTAATTAATGATTGAGAACGGTACAGGTGGCTGGCAAATTACCTAAAAGTCCTCCATGGCTCCCTCAAACTTTGAAATTTTTCGAAGGGCAATTTTTTGATTAAATTATGTCAACAAATTTAATTTCAAAAACAGACGAAAAACAAACTCTGATATGTCAGCTAGATGTCACGTAAGTTCCGAGTTGTCAACTCGGATCGAGTTTTAAAAGCTCAAAAAAATTAAATATTTAATTCGGAGTTATCAATTCTAGATCAAGAATTGGCAACCGTTCGGAAACGGAACATGTCATGCTAGTGAGGGAAACGACCCACTATCGAAGTGGTGCCTACCTGACTTTTCAGAGGTCGGTTTTTGAAAATTATACTGGGGGAGATTGATTTTTGAAATTAAATTTTAAAAATATATTTATTCAAAATTTGCCTTTTTTGAATAGTGATAAAAACCTACCATTTTCTTTTTTGCTAATTTGCACAAAAATATATAATTATTCCTAAATTCTAATGGCTAGTATGTTCCCATACTTTAGTAGTATTTTTCATTTAATTAAGAGCATTTTAGTCAAAAATTAACTAGCATCTTAAGCATGCGAAAAATGCAACGTTTAACATGCAAGATATTATAAAATGGCCAAAAAAAAATGTGCAAAATATAAAGCTGTAAGAGCAAAAAGGGATTAACTTGAGAATGCGTTTGTGCAATTTATCGTACTTTGTGTTTTTGACCTTTTATATAAATAAATTTTGTTTTTCCTCTTTTCTCTTGCACTTCTTTGTGCATATGAATAATTTAAAAAAAAATCAACCATTTTTGAATTATAATATCCTTTTTTGTTTTTCCATAGACATTTTCCTTTCTTTCCTAAATCATTATGGTGTTTTTTTTCCTTTTTTGTTTATAATTTAGTCTCTCGGGGAGCCAGTAGAAGTGTGGGTGCCACCGGATGCGGATTATGCGCGGATATCTGCATCCGAATCCGCCTCCAATCTGGATATACATATCATTTTTTCGCATTCGTTAATATTCGTATCTGTATCCGAAAGTTAAGTACGAATACGGATATGATAAAAGCAATATCATATTCGTATCTGATATCCGAATGTTGAGCGTTTGATAATGATATTTGCATGGAAGAGACAATTCTTCAATGGAATAAGGAACAAGATTTTGATATTTTGAGTTGGTGAAAAAAATAATAATAAAAAGTATTCGATTCTTGGAAGAGTAGCACAAAATATTTTGAGTATTTCAACATTAATCGTGGCATTCGAATAGGCATTTAGCACCGGAGGTCCATTGTTATAGAAGCTGAATGACAATTGATACAATGGAAGTATTGACATGTACACAATAATATCAGTATATAATATCAGTATATATCACATTTACTATTGTTATAGATGAGATAAAAAATAATACAAGTATATCCATTTAATTTATTCTTAACCGTATCCATTTTTTATATATCTGATTAGTCTCCGCATCCGATCCGTTAATCTCCGATCCATATCCAATATCCAATTTTGATGGATACGAATATTATTTTTTTACATTCTTCAATATTCGTATTCGTATTCAAAGATTAAATGTAAATACAAATATGATAAAAATAATATCTGATCTGAATCCGATCCGAACCGATGACACCCCAGGCAGAAAGGCTCATAATTTGTTGCATGAAAGTTGAAGCCCAGAGCCTGCCACCATTACCTTGTAGAAAAATCTCAGCATTCCTGTGCTCTAATATTATAAAGAAAAATGGAGCACACGTGGGCCGAGCCTTAAGACTTGTCAACTGGGAGATTTGAGGTGCAATTTGTCATGAGGTGAGCCTCCCAAAATTTCATTCTTCTGTCTCTATACAGAGAGAACTCAAAATCTTTGTTGTTCCCGTGAACAAACTACAACTGAAAAGGTAAAATTCCAAAAAGTGATGATAATAATAATAATTGAAAGGAAAATTTGTGCCCAGATTGCCCTATGAAATGTTTTAGATAATCTTTACACCAATAAACAAACATGACCAAGAAAAAGAAAGAGCCCCTGTAGAAATATGTTAAGACTGGTTAAAATGAAATCAGGAGATAGAAGAATCACACAAGGCCTGAAACTTTTGGAGGCATTGCTAGAAAGAATGGAGCTTCTTTTCAAACAAGCAACTGAAGCTAACATTCAGCAGAACTGTGATATATGAAACAAAATAAACATTTCAAGCTTCTCTGGTGTTAATAATAAGAAGCTTCACCAAATCTTTTTTTAAAAAAAAAAAACTGAGAGCACGCCGTGCACCTCACAAGTCTTCATGCAGGAGAGCGACAAGGATCAGAATTTGCAGTTTGTGAGTGACAAGAGAACAGAAACTCAGTTCACATAGCAGCAGCCACTTCCTGGTTGACTCTGGAGGAGCAATTCGCAATGTGCCAAGTACTGATGCTACTTCTTGAACACATAATCCTTGAATAAATTATCGGCACAACCATTCCTTCCTTTGCCTCCTGGTTTTGACCACTGAGGCAGAACTCTGCCAGATCCCTTCTGGTTTGTTTTGGAAATAGTCTCCTCAGCCTCCTCATCACATCCATCCAAATCCACATCTATACAACGTTGAAAGCTGGTCGAGATGCTCATGGTGTCAGGCGCTGCCGTCTGGTTAGTCCCTGACTTTGGCGCTCGTTTCTTGAATTGAGCACTACTTTCAGCAAAATCATCATCGTGCCCGTTGGAGTTGATACCTATTGATTCTCTCCTCCTCTTCATCGCATCTGCATTTTCATTGCTGCCACTGCTGCTGCTGTTCTTGGATGCCTTTTGGTACTCCCTGATTGTACACTCTATGGTATCCAAAACGCGGTCCCCATACTTGTTTATCTTCGCCCTGAAACAATAGATTGATTGACAGTCATTTTTCAGCCTCCTGACCATATTACTCGTAGATCATTATTAGCATTGTGGTTCAAAGGTCATCACTAATACAAAGTTATTTCACTTATAAACTCTTATAAGCATTTCCTATTTTGTAGAGTATAGTTAATAGTCCATGTGCCCGATCCGGCGTAATTGGATACGCGTTTTGGATACCATAAGAGTGGAGAAAGTTGATCCATGAGCCCGATCCAGCGCAATTCTCTTTTGGTTCATGTAGCCTACCCCAAATACTTGGGACAAATGGCTTAGTTGCTGTTTATAGTTAATAGTTCGAATTTTCAGCTAGATAGAAGCAGAATCAATTTCATCTTGATTGGATTCAATTAAGATTCAATTAATTCTCTTATAGTATTCCCTACATCAGTCCGGTCAGTCATGCTCGCATATATGTAAGAACTCGAACTCCCTCGTCTATTATTAGTCCTCCCTTAAGCTGTTAGTTGCTCTCATATCAATAAAATATGTTTTGCAGATGAACAACAGTCAAAAGAAAGATAATCTTACTTCCCAATGCCATTGATCTCAAGAAGTTCTTCCTTTGTTCTTGGAATTTTCTTGCTGATCTGCTGCAATGTGGCATTTCTGAAGTTGAGTGGAGGAATCATCAATCATAGGTCACGTTGTTAGGCTTAAATATATGATAGAAGATCAAAACTTACCCAAATATGTGGTATGCCATAACCCCATCACCAGCTTCTTTTACCAGGACAGTCCGAAGCAAACGCAAAGAAGCATAAAGCTTAGCTGATAAATTCTGTTACAAGAATCATTTCAGACCAATATTTAGAAAGCATGAATCTTAAATCACAATACAGATGTTTAATAGTTACAGCAAAAGAGTGCAATACCAAGTTCACTTCATTTTGCGCTTGAGCATGAATTTCATTTTGTGGGAGACTCATTGTTTCTGGAATGAGTGAGCCCTTTGCTGGTGTCACCTTTGATGGCTTTGCCGGAGCAGGAAACCTATAACATTAGATAGCTCAGATACCAGTGCCAAACATTATGATGTGTGATCAAAATAAGAAGGATATAGAAAATGTTTCACAAAGGGGAAAAAAGAAAAAGAAAAGACAAACAATAACCATAACCATAAATTAGACTGCGCCAACATATTTATAATTATATGATGCCTTCAATTTTGTTGAGGACCATGTTGAGATAGAGGGAAGACGGTACATCCCGAATTAGGGGTAATGCCCTTATAGCATAGAAATAGTATATGCCTGGATAGGAATAGGAAACTACATAATAACAAAAAACACCTTACTTTTAACTAATATTACAAAAGTATTATACTGCTTTAATAATCATAATAAGCAAAAGATGAGCATTGCAAAGAAAGTGCATAACAAGGATGTTTCACAAATGGTGAGATTGATAAAAGAAACGGAAGCAGAAAATGGGATTGAAGAATGCATGTAGTGAATGAAACTGCTAAAGGAGATAAAAACACGAGAAACACAAGGCAGAAACATGAAACAAGAAAAAAATGAAAATCTGAACCCCTGATGTTTACAAAATCAGGTCTTCATAAATTAGATTTTGTTTCTAGACATTTCTAAGTTGTCTTCAAGTAAGTTGCATACAATGCCACCCATATGCCATTCTATCTTGAGGAGACAGAACCAAGATCAAGGTTTCAGGTGTTTATTGTAAACGCCAGTAAGATCCCCCATGTTTCAGGTGTCCGAAAATCACAGTTTCAAATTCCTACTTTGATTAATATTTCTGCTCCTTAGAAAAAGAAAGATATTTCTTTTGGAGGATAAAGTAGAAAATAATTAAACTTTTTAAAATATATACTTTGATCTAGGAAGAGAAAAGCAAATTAAACAAAATAAGGTAAAAAGACTGAACCTCAATACAACAGCTTGGTTCCCAGAGCAAAGTCCATATGCTTTAGCCTCATTTACCTGCAGATAAGACCAACAGCATATCTAAAATAAAAATGGCTGGTAAAATATTGTGCTAGGAAAGGAATTACACTATAACACATGAAAGTGAAAAATATTGTGCTTGAATACCTTCAAGACAGCTGATACAGATCCATAAAAGTCACTTTTCTTGACATCTTCCACAAGAATGTCCCCAACAACTAAATGCCGCATTATTCTGGAAGCTTCACCTTTGGCTAAATGTTTACCAGCTCCATGAAGGTTTAGAGTGTTGTGTCTGTACCTCTTAATCTACATAGTAGTGTAACGGTGTAACTGATCACTTACTGTAGAATTGTAAATATGATTGGCTACTACATTAGCAACATACATTTTGGCTCAAGGAACCCCTGAACACCTCCAAAATGTGTGCTGAGGAGTGTTGCTGACATGTTGCCTTCACTAATTCAACCTAAATGCAGGCATCCATTTGAATCAAACTTAGAAAGGCACTTAATTAGCAGACGATAATCAAAATGTGAAAATAGAGTGCACTAATAACTGTTAGCCTCGGACAAGAAAATGGAAAGGGAGATGTTAATATATCTAACCAGTTGAATAGCGATATCTGTGACGTCTTTCTCAACCCAAGTCAACATTTTTAAACAATTATCGCAAGTTTTTTGGCAGTTCACTGGATTAAACTTTTCACCAAAATGAATAAGCTGCAATAGTCGTCTGCAATCTACGTCATTTTCACAATAACTAACCTGTAAAAGTAGTCAAATTTACCAAATAAATTATTTTTTTTAAAATGTTCACTTAAAAATATAAGAGCATATCAACTAAATTAAGATACCATTCGCAATAGGTTCTCAATATTTGTTTCCAATACTCTATCATTATTTGCCAAAGCACCACGCCTTGATCCTGACGCTAGGGGAGTTTGCTCTATGACTCCCTGAGTGAGCATATGCTTGACTCGGATCTGGATGAAACAGAGAAAATATGTGTATGATGTAGGTATATATGTATGTATGTATATAGATAGACTTGTATCATTTTGGAAAGATTCGAGGTTGAATCCTTCAAGCTCAAATACAACCCTACGACATCCGAATGCAAGATTCATTCCGTTGAAGTTGATCTATATTATTTCAAGTAACTAAAAATCAAAAAATCATGTATTTTGATTACTTTTTGCCCATCCATCAAGTAGACGCAAAATAGACGGCTGAAAATAGCATATTGTTTAGATCGACATCTTTAGACATACAAATTCTCGATTCGACCATTTCATCATGATCTAAACACTTAAAACTCCTCACACACCAATTTTTGTTAGATTTCAAATATTCTACACTGTTAGACTAACCAACTCACTATTTCAGCCGTCCATTTTGCCCCTACTTGATGGATGAGCAAAAAATATCCAAATATATAACTTTTTATTTTTTAGTTATTTGAAATAATGTAGATCAACTTCAATGAAGTAAATCTTGCATTTGGATGTTGTAGGGTTGTATTTGAGTGGGAAGGATTCGGGCTCGAACTCTTCCGGAATGATACAAATCTCTCTCTCTCTCTCTCTCTCTCTCTCTCTCTCTCTCTCTCTCTCTCTACACACACACACACACACACAAGCTTTTCCAACTGAAATTTCAACTGTATACAATTATGTACACAAGAGGGAAACTGTACAACTCACATAATCACTGTAGGTGTAGTATAATACACAAGACGATCGCAAACCATCTCTACCAGCACGTCCACACTCCTAAGAAATGAGAAAGAAGATGTTTTTTTCTTTTAAAATAAATGTCCACCCCATCACCATTATCCAGTCACCTTTAACAAATGTGACATGGTTAGAAGACATGTAAATGTGATCAGAAGTTACCTGATGGTAACCTTCTATAGATTTTGGAAGAGAATGGTGGATGACGAAACGAACATCAGGTTTGTTGATACCTGAAATCATATGTTAGTATTTCATCATTAATAACTGCTAAGCAAGACGACATAATAAAAGAATCAACAGATACCCATTCCAAATGCCACAGTGGCACATATTATGTTAATTTCGTCTTTGCTCCACTGGTTTTGCACATATGCTCTCTGAAGAGGATCCATGCTGCCATGGTAAAATGCTGCTTTGTGTCCACATTCCTAAACAATGAGCATCTCCCTTTACCAAAATTGAATAAAGAATTATGATCCTAAAGGAATAAACATAGACCCTTGAGTGAAGTAGACATCAATTTTACTAATTCGAACATAAAAAACAAGCCAAAAACCATATTTGCAAGACATAGTAGTTAGTGTATGCTTTAGTTGGAAACATAAACTAACTGCTACAAGACACAGGTCTGCACATTGCTTATATAGTTTGATTGGGCTGAAGAAAACAAATAACTGTAAAGAAAACTGTATAATGAACAAAATATTAGCATTGACCTTCGAAAGATGTTACCTTATTCTATCAAAGAGAGAATTATTACAGGTTTTTAATTCGTTCTCAGTCTACTTCTTTTTCCCCAATCTGATGCGTAATCAAAATTCTCTGTTTTAAATTTTAAATTGGATGGAAAGTTAGAAAAAAGTTGAGAATTTCCCTGATCATTTCTCGAAGAAATTTCTAATCAGCTTTGACTATCTCAGTAATTTTACATCTCCATACAGAAGAGTTTTAGGATGACAAGTTGAGGTTTAGATACTTTAGTTTACGAATAAGTGGTAGTTGAGTTATTATTGACTACAAGATCTTGATTTTTTTTTCTTTCACAAGCATATTGCGCATGTGGAATACTACCAGTGCATTTAACATAATTGAAATATTAATAACTAGTACATTACATGAATTATCCTTCTTTACTATCAAAGTTTTTATCTGTCAACAATTATTTTAAAACAAATTACTATAAAAATCTTATCAATAATGCTAACGTGCATTGCCTGTGTTTAATATTTTTTCATATACCCATATTATACCCGTGTAAGTCTTTGAAAATTTAGTGTATGAGAAATGCTTTTCCTACACACCCACAACCTACATCTTTACACAAGACAATACACGCGGACCCTGCCATCTGGAAAAAAATGAATATCATTCAGGGGCCAAGGGGTGTTACTCTTGTGCGGAGTTGTTCTGCGGATTTAGCATGTAGGAAAAGGATTTTTCTTAGTGCATAGCCATGTCCGTATTGTATCATACCTATACACTGTCCTGTCCATGTTTCAGTGGCCCTTACTGTCCTATACAAAGATCCCATTTTTCAAACTTTTCAAATCTAAATCAAGAGGAATTCTCCTATTTCACAAGCTGGGGCGTGGGTACGGAACAACTATGTCAGCATATTTTACATTTTACAAGATCCAACTGGTGTGACTGACAATTTTGGAGTGCAAGGATTTCTCCCTAGCCCTTATGGACCTGAAAGACAAGCATTACTGGTCCCTATTCGAGGGAAACTACTTGCCTCCATTTAAATCCTACCAGGTTATTCAGTCATCAAACTGCAAGCATCCCAAAGCAGTGCAATGCACAAAAAAGAGTGCGGAGAGGTTGATTAACCTCCTCCTGCAGGGGGAGGAGCTATCTCAAGGGCAAGAAGAAATATATTTGTTAGGAATGCTAGATTATCATGTCAACAGATTTATACATGATATGGAATTGAATACACATGCCATCAAAATAGATAGACAGAAAAATACGTCTAAGATCTTTAGTTCCAAGACTTCATAAATTGAAGTGAATTTCTATGTTGGAAGACATATATAATTAAGGAGGTGCAGGACCTGTAATTTTTCAGCCACTTTCTCACAGTCCATTCTTGAAAGGCAATAAATGATGCCACATTCATCAAAATGATTTTCCTTGATGAATTTATCTATGTCCTCCACACACTTCTTTGTCTTGGGCATAATAGAATACCTGCAAAATTTATCCTGCTGATTTTCCAAAAGCAAACAATTTTAAGTATCGCGCTTTGCACTCACCATAAGTTCGGGCGATTGAAACTCTGTCTGAAAATGATGCAATTCTCAAGACCAAGAGCTTGCACAACATCTTCCTTGACACTAGCTGTTGCTGTAGCAGTCAGAGCCAGCACTGGAGTATTTGGAAACTTCTGTTTCAAAATGCCAAGACCCTGACATAGTATAAAATACAAGAAATGCGGTAAGAAATTCCAAAGCACTCATGAAAATCTGAAAAAAGAGATCTGATTGCTCATATCTGATAGTTCGGTCTTATAATCATGTTACAGTAAGAAATTCTGAAGAATCCACTGAAAGGTTGATTAAAGAGATTTGATAGTTCATACCTGATAGTCCGGTCTAAAATCATGTCCCCACTGGCTTACACAATGAGCTTCATCAATGACAATTCTAGAAAGTGACTCCCGAGAATACAAACTATCCAAGTGTCTCAACAAAACATCGCTTCTGTGATCACATAAATATTTATAACCAAATAAGGTTGTATATTATTTTAGGAATATTGTAAACGGAAGGGCCAGAATACATTAGAAGTTTTATGTTCATCTGAACGCTTCCACACAAAGTCCATAATAAACCATAAAATTTGAAATCTACAACAATAGATGTGACACACAATTTCTAAATGTTTGGCCAACACTACCACCATAACCAATTTTAACTTTCCCATTGGCTGTTCATATCTTCTTATTTGGAAAGCTAGTACATAGTAGGTATAAGCATTCCAGATTAGGAATGGATCAGAAAAACTACTAAATAGCTTGTGAATCAGCACAATAGGACATCAATAAACAATTGGAGCTTTGGTTGAGGACCAGTTCAATGTTCTCTTAGAAGATCAACAAAACCAGGGCGTGAATTGTGATGCTTTCTTTACAGTTGCCTTCTACAACAACAATGGAGATCTTTATCCTAAAAGTTTGGGAGTCAACTACACTAATTACTTTTCTCCAATCTGCTCAATTGAGAGCTCTGTCCTCTGTCAAATTAGGTCTATCTTTTGATTTCTTTATGTTCTCTCGAGCCACTCTAAATCATCCAAATGTTGCAACTTTTGTTTTTAGTCAGAGAATTATATTTGACGCATGGTAGATACCATGAATCCTGATGTTGAACAAGCCTCAGTTGCTATGAATCATTTTTTGTTAAACTCCAAGTTTTGTCCATCATTGTGCTGAATCATTGTGCAAGCAGACAGCCAACAGAAGACGGGAGGACCAAATAAATTTTTGTCCTGTAATAATGAATTGTTATCGTTCTGTGAAAGGTGAATGGAAAAGAAGCCTTAATTTTAAACAAAACAAATTAGGTCAGAAACTGATGGCAAAGATAAGGGGATGGGAGGAAAGTGATAAATGAAAGAATTCTGCAAGCTTTTATCGACCATATCTTCTGGGCTTAATCCTAGGGCAATATCAAGCTCCCAAATGATCACACTGGTGGATACCACTGCACTGTCCCTCAAGTTAAAGGAGATCAATCAAATAAGAAAGTCAATGTATGTAAAGTGGAGCCTTGAACTGCCCTCTAGGGTTCAAAGAACATATAGATTGTATTGGCAAATGTAAACCTTAACAATCAAAAAGCAATATATATATATATATATATATATATATATATATATAATATATATATATATATATATGGGGTTACTGTACCTCCGCCGACAGCTAAGAGAGTTTCTCAGCCGGCATGACGTGGCTTCATATTAGCCACAGAGAAGTCAAAAATTTAAGCGGTAAAAGAAGACCCTCGACCACTTTTCGTTGCCAATGACGAAAATACCTTCAGTTTCACTTTTAACCTGGTTACAAATGTTCGTCCACTAAAAAATTTACAGATCTAAAAATTTTGAGTTTTTTCAAACAAAAAAATTATAGATCTTGATTACTAAATTTTAGAAAATAAATTATTTTAAAAGAATGCAACCATGGTCGCATTAGTGTTCAAGTTTTTTTAAAAGATGTTTTAATCAAAATAAAAATCTATTACTGCGATTTGAAACAGTTTATTTTATTTTATTTTAATGTTTTCTGAAACTGCAACCGAAGTCGCAGTTTCTGAAAAAATTTGGATTTAAATTTTTTAATATCATTTTCATTTTTTAGATTTATTTTTATTTTACATTGCGACCTTTGGTCACAATATTGCAGCCTTTTTTTTATTTTTTCAATTAGGGTCGCAGTATTTTTTCAACCTTGCTAAGCTAAATAGGATACTGCGACCGTGGTCGCAGTCTTATGAAATAAGAGTCGCAGTCAATTGAAACAGTAACAATAATCTCGTAAGTTAATTAATTAAGATGATTAGAAAATTGCGACTTCGGTCGTAGTCTTATGTAACAGCAGTCTCTTTGAGAATGTTTTGTTTGATAACAATGCGACCTTAGTCATAATATTTTTTATTAAATAATCTAAATAGAATACTGCAACTATAGTCGCATTCTTATGAAGCAAGAGACATAGTCAATTGAAGCAGTGAACAAGGTCTCAAAAGTTAAGTAATTAAGATTGTTAGAAGACTGCGATCGAAAATTGCGACATTGGTTGCAGTCATATGTAATAGCAGTCTTTTTGAAAAGTTTTGTTTGATAACACTGTGACCTTGGTCGCAGTATTTTATAACTTATTTCATTTTTTACGACCAAGGTCGCAGTCTTTTTATTAATAAATTTTAATTGGAACTTTTGGTCGCATTTATAATAATAAATTGTCAGAAAAAATTGAATTCTGTGATCATAATCGCAGTATGAAATTTCATCTTCAAACCATTTGTTTTACAAGACAGCGACCAAGATCTGACAGCATGAGGAGACACAGAAAGATAGACATATAAAAAGGGAGAAAAAATAATAATAAAGAATATGAAACTAATACATCATTCCAAGAAAAGACAAACGATAGGGGCTTTTAGTAATTTCAATTATTTTCAAAAGCGGGACGTCATTTTAGATTGTCGAATTATGTGGCTCATAATGTGCCACGTCACCGCGGGCTGAGAGAGACTCTCGGTTGTCGGCTGATATACATATTTTTGTGTGTGTATTCAGGAAAGTGGGATGAAAATAGGGTATCAAGTTGTAATCTACGAAATAGGAAGTTGAAAGGCCTAAACAGATAAAGCCATTCATCCAAAGTAACAAATGTGCATTTAGCATACGAACCATTGAATGACATGTTGAAACCAAATCCAGATTGATGCTGATAATGGTTGGACTGTGGTGGAGAGGCACACACACAAAGTTGATTGACTCATATTCGAGAAAGGCATGGTCTGTTAACAAAGGATACTTGACAATTAATAGACTCATCCCAAAAGCACCTGGCCTAAGAAGCATGGATTCTTCGACAAAGAGAAAAGGCCACATTGAATACATATTGGATATGCCCATACTCCTGTACTTGAGATTTGTATGGTGAGTACACCGTTTACAGCAAACTAATTTTAATATCCAATAGAGAAATGTGTTGTGTTTGACTTTTGCCTTTAGTGTGCCTCAAAGTTAATGCACTTTCTTATAGTAAATTTATCATTTTTCTTTCCCTTCTTTTCTAGATGAATTCCAAAGTTTAGGAGAATTTAGAGGCCACCGACTAGCTTTTTATGGTTATGGTAAGCCCATCTCTTGTTCACAATTGGCCGCAAAGTTGGCAACAGCTATGAGAGGCTAATGTTAGGTTATCAGGTGGTCATGAAACTTAGACAATTATTTTCTGGAGCGTTGCTCCAAAGCCGACACCGTTATGATGGGAAAATACTTAGATGATGATGATGATGTGTTCAAATACCATCAGATACTCATAGATTTCATGTCCTTGTATCTTTTATCATATATTATCTTCTTCTTTTTTTAGAAAAATGAATAAAAATAGTTGACAGTTGTCGATTTCTTGTTATTGTTAATGTTCACCTGTAATTGCAGGGCACATTTTTATAAGCAGCCCTTCCAGTCAATGTCATTTTCTGAATTTCTTGCTTAGTGAAGTCATGGTGCAATAATAGTAAAGTAACCAAAAATACCGTAACTGTATTACATAACTGTAGTAAGTCTAGTTACCCTGGAAAATCACAAGAAGAATCTACAGTGCGATAATATGTGATTACTTGTGGTTATCATATATGTAATAAAATAGCCAAGAAGCTAAAATATTGTGCCAAAACTCACTTTGCGATTTTTTCTGGAGTGACATAGAGTAACTTGTATACACAGACACCGGACATCAGTTCTCTAAAGATCTCCTGTTGTTCAGCCCATTCCATATTAGCACTAAGGTAGGCGGCAGGAATATTTGCCTGTTTGGAATACAAGATTGAATCAGAATATTATTGCTATGTTTAAATAAATGAACTGAATGCAATGCGCTATACCTGTTTCAAATGCATTATTTGATCCTGGATAAGTGAAACAAGAGGAGAAACTACCAATGTGACTCCTGGACAAATTAGAGCAGGAAGCTGCAAAGCATATATGTTCAGGTTATAATAGAAGATAATTGTTGTCATCATGTCTATATCAGATCTGACTTGGGCTTGGCCCCATAGGCCGGCCCACGAAGTCTAACAATAACGAACATTAATGAAGGAGGTAAATATTCGACTGCCACACAGCGAAGAAATAAACTATGTTATCACGCATGACGAAGAATGCCTAGATCTCTCTCTCTCTCTCTCTCTCTCTCTCTCTCTCTCTCTCTCTCTCTCTCTCTCACACACACACACACACACACAGGAAATACAGGAGTTCGGAGTATTAATCTACTGAAGATGGCTAATGTCATCGTCTTGTAACCGACCAGTGTTCCCAATTCACATCAATTTAATATTATATTGATTGATAACCACCCCCATTCACGTCCATTTAAAGCCATAAAAGTAAAAAGAATGGACAAGGACACACCTTCATGGACACAACACAACACGCCAATACACTGCAAATTCTAAAATAGTACATGCTAAGAGACAATGACCCTGCCAGAAGCATCCTGTCTAATACATGTCTGGCACAGACAAGATTCATATTAGAAATGTCAATGCTACATAGCCATAAAGGAAAGCAAAACAATTAACACTACACTATTAGATTTAACCACAACAAAGCAAAAATAAGAACCGAGGAGCAAACCATATTATCAGGAACTTACTATGCTGAGATTTAATGAAGCTCGCTCTCATAATGATTTATATACCTGGTATGTGAGGCTCTTTCCACCACCAGTTGGCATTAAAACAAAAACATCGTTTCCACTCATTGTTGCATTGATCACCTCCCTTTGATTGGGACGGAATGAATGATTTCCAAACACTTTCCTGTTGTTGGCCTGGTATGGTAATGAAATGCAGTAAGCATAAATGAAAAACAGAAAATGAAAAGGATAGAATAAGGTCCTTTTTTTATGGAAGAACACCTCAAGTTTCTTAGTCCATGGAAAGTCTGCAGTCTTCCACTTCTGATCACCAGAACCTTCAGTGTAGTTAATGTCCAGAAGCTTTGGAGTAAACAATTCTCTTTCAACTGGTGGTAGTGGAGTCCTTAGCCTATCTGTAGAAGCAAATGGCATTGGAGTACTCCAACCCTCACAATTCCCTACTTCATTCCTTATATGAACTTGGGAACTAGATCTCAAAGAATCTATTCGAAATGCGGTTACTGGAGTCCCAGGTTGGGAAACCTTGGCAGCAGTTGTAGAGGTCATACTATATGATATGTGCCTTTCTTCACCTTGGTTTGAGTGGAGCAGATGTTTTTCAAGCTGTTGAATCTGCTTGTTCAAATGCAACCTGCAAGGAAGTGAATGTGGGAACATAAGTAATATATTGAATCTTCTACGAACCAACCAAATAAAACTCTGCACAATATATGTTGTACGGAGACAAATTTTAGGGACATACCGCTCTTGACGAAGACTTTCAATTTGGGAGGAACTAAGCTCGACATTGTCTAGAAGATCATTAGAGATAGCAATTAGCCGGTCCTTCATCTCCCTCAGATGACTTGTTGCTTCTGGGCAAAGCCCAAGCTGAGTAATTGCAGGCAAAGCAGATTAACATCAGAATGGATGCAATTTCAGAAGCAGAAAGTCGTGCTAAAATACAAAGACATACTTTGGAGCCATGACAACAGCTTTCACATAGCTCTGGGGGAAGGGCTTCTTCATTGGCGCCTGCAACATTACTTCTAGGAGCTACTGGAGTAAAAACTGTATGTTTAGATGTGGATCCCTCAGGTGTGCCATTGGTTTGGTAGTGTTCCATAACTATCTGGTCTACATCAATATTCTGATACAAAAGATAAGTTAAACACAAAGACCTATATCATCAATTAACAGAAATCAGTGTATAGGTTTTGAAAATCTAATAGTAAGTAAAATCCTCTACCTCCAGAATGTCATCGTCAATAACATCTACAGAATTATCATCATTATATTTGTCCCTATCAGTCGACAAGGCATGACAGGTTCCCAGATCATCATTAAAGGAACCACAAGGCACCTGCATTCCTCTCATATCTGGTTGCACCACTTTTGAAGTTAGATCAACCTTATTACTACTGGTACCACCCTTCATGAAAGAATTCCTTGCATAATTTAAGGAATGACTGGCCCCAGTTTCTGATCCATATGGTGAATCAGATATGTCTTTATGTGTATACAAATTTTCATGTGTTGAGCTTCCAGACTGTCGGATGTTAGCTGCCTTTTTTACACCATTGCATGAATCTGACACCTTAGAGGGGAACTGATTTGCACAATTCTGCACAGGAGCTGTTATTCCAGGTCTTAAGTAGTTCCTGCATGCTACCGAGTTGCCAGAAAAAACTTTCCATGCCTGCCATAATGTTTGGGTCCAAGGGGATTAGACCACGTGAGACCAATTTGATCATCAGTAATACTGAAAATATCTCTCAAAAGGAAACAAGCTACAAATGCCTCTTGTCAAATAAAAAAAGTAAACACCAAAACCAATTCAAATTCACATTTGCCAATTTCTCCGGAAATTCAGCTGAATGCTTGTCTTTCTTAAAGAACAAAAACATAAGAAAATGGATAAAATCATTTAAGCATACCTTGTCTAACTCTGAACTTTGCAACCTTCCATTTTTCTGAATGTTACAGACTATATACCTGGAAATGCATAATAAAATCAAACGGAAAATATCACAAAACATGCCAGTAGCGATAAGTTAACATATTAACATCAACTAAATCTACTTCTCAATATCTTGTTTACGAGAACAAATTATAGCCTACATATCGCACTGTGATGAAGCTAAAAGAACACAGAGTCAAACAAATCATCCCAAGCAAATTAGGCACAGCATCCTCTTCTAATTATAAAATTATGAGCATAGAAACATCTGAGGAACATATAAGCATTTATCCATGAGCCAATTTCCACAAAAGATGACTAGCATTTAATAAAAAATACAGCTAGTAAAGGATTAACGTCGTCTGAACCCTTTCCCATCACGATCGTAAATCAAGAGGTATTCATGAACATGATAATCTATTTTAGGTAAATTTGACAAGGTGACATCAACTCTGAGTTTCCTTGATACGAAGTTCATAGCCAATGAAAATATGGACAAGAGAGGGCTAGCCACAAAAATAGAACACGAAATCCAATTGGAAGCTATTTAAATCTACCTGGTAAAGTGGTATTAGCTCATGCAGCCTTCCAAACTAATCTGCTAGAAGCGAGATACGACATAAAGAAGATAACAAAAAGTCGCGTAGGGAACGGCGTTGGTATTTTTGGCACAAAATAAGCCAATGAACCGATTTGAACATATCAACTCAGCCACTGAAATATGAACTAGGTATCAAACATTGTTTTGGATGGGCAGTCTACTGACACTGAATTTTCCCGAACCAAACAATTGATGTCTACCCACATTTTAGATTGATCCACGGTTAGATTTAATGTAATCAATATATACCAGTACCCATTAGGGTAAACATAAGAAAATTAGTTAAATAAGAGTAGAATGTATTTACAGCGTGTCTAATTCTGGACTGTAATTGCATTGCTGTCTTGTCAATATGAAATATTAAAGAAAAATCTATATTGACCGGTTCAGAATACCTACTGGTAATTGGCATTGAATATAGTCTAGTTCTGGAGACTGTAGGTTCTGCATAGTCATGCTGTCAACTGCACTATCATATAAAGATTACGAACTAAATGTTTGTCAGCAATAGGCTAAGTATGCACTTTATATGGATATAGTATATACTTAAACCTCAAGCTACTGAGAAGATGGTAAGAATTTTTTTTTGAGCATGTATAACTCAGAACAAAAAGGATATGTGTGTTGCAGAACTTGAAAGCCGTGCACTGAAGCAAAAATAGAACAGGTAGCCAGATAAAGTGATCATGTCAGTTGATTGAATTTGCTTCATCTTGTGAAAACTGAAAAGCAAGTCCAGCAAAGGAGTAATTTGAACAAGAGGTAGAGAGAGATACGACCAACATGAAGTGGGGAAACAGGGCCATGACATATGCCCTGATACAGGATATAATTCCTTGCTACAAGTAGGCCACAGGCATACTGTAGTACAGGACATTATCCTTGACGTAGAACTCCTTGTACGGGAATTATTCCTTGAAACAGGATTAACTGCGGGAATAGGATCCTCAATATGGATTGTACTGAACAGAAAGCCACCAGGTTATTATCAAATTTGATTTAGTAGTCAGTTAACGTGTGATAATTTATCACTGAGAAACCATGTTTGGTTGGAACAATCTTCAACCTCAAGAAGAATGAAGGTTAGGATACAATAATTACCATGTAATAATTAGCATATTTCACCATATCACATTTTGAAGTATTGTTATTAAGTCAAATCCAGTATCAGGAAATGTCAAAATCATCAAATGGATTATAATTTGCACATGATTGAAGAAATTGGAAGGACATTATGCCAGACATTGTTCCAACAAAATCAGGATCCTTATCTTTTATGCATTGGTGCTCGTTCAAGTAAAATGGTTCGGCTAAAAGGATCCAAGTAACATTGAAGTGCTGAGAAAATAAGAGATGACGTCTACAAAGAAACTTGAGGCATTATAGAATCGGCAACTGATAGAAGACTACATGGTTTACCTTGGACACAGCATTCCTTCGGTGCTTCCTTCGGGCCGAGGCTTCTGTGATTCCAATGAATAGAGAAAACTTGAGTTCAAGTATTTGTCTTGACACGTGAAGCTCTCAAAAGCCGCTGCATGCTGCTCCCAATTGACCTTGGGAAGCTTATCAGTGCAACCAAATTCCTCACCTAACTTGGTTCTGCTGCACATTAGCATGGACCATGGCTATGTCATAAAAATGAAAAACGGAAGCAGGGAGCCACTGAATAGTAATATATTAGATTGAAAATAAAATCTTCGAGTGTTAATCATGCCTCGATAGCGCTCCTTTAGTCATCAGACAGCATAATGCATTCCTCCTAATAATGCTGCAGGTCCTTAATATAAGCAAAATAACTGACAGAAAATCCTGCAAAATGGAATAACACAGAAAGAGTAAGAAAGCAAGAAGACAGGTAATTTTATCGTGAGTTGTACAGTGGCATGTGTGCTTGATTCCGAGTTTAAACAGGCCAATATTATTAGTAATATTTTGTAAAATTGCTTCATTTTGGCATTTAGGCATATAATTTGCAACCATTCAGAAAATCCACAAACGGCGAGTTTGAAGAAAATAGAACCCTTTGAACTCAAAAAAAAAAAAAATTGCATTTTTTTCTCGCAGAAAGTAGTTAAGTGGATCGATTGCTCACTAGAAGATGAGAGATTTGGAAAGACGCCACCTGCGATCTCGAGCGGCGGAGGGCCGAGCAGAACCCTAGAAATGTGAAGAGGATCGAGATCAAAGGAGACGAGAGGGGGAATTGGAGATTGGGGGAATGAATGAGGGTTTTGGCCGACGGCGATGGAGGGGAAAAGGGGGGAAATTTTTGCTGGTCTCTTTCCTTTTTATAATGAATGAATTGTTTTCTCTTGCTCTTCAAATTTTGGGCGGGATAGCTGTGGCTTCTTTTTCCCCACCTCGGAAGCAAGGGAGGAGCGACCCGAGGCGGATGGTTGATGGTCTTGGTGAGAGAGATCCAATCTGGACCGTCCGTTACGTTTGGTATTTCTTTTTTCTCCTCCTTTTTTTTTCATTTTGGGTCTATTTGGTTGTCGTAATTGGCCGTAATTCGTAAGTCATAATTGATAATTTCTTTTACAGTTGTAGATGAGTTACATATATGTAAGTTTTACTGTATTTGCTTGGTAATATAAAGTTGTAGGTGAAAAATTGTATTGTGTTTTACGTTGTTTGGTTGTCGTAATGTGTAAGTCGTGAGTGAAAAAGTTAACCACAAAATTAACTATTTGGTGATTTAAAAAAAATTAATATTGCAAGTAAATACTAAAAATGTTAAATATTAAAAAAATAATATTAACATAAAAAATAATACAATTTGTATGACCACAAATTAACTGTAAGTAGCCTGTAAGTGAGTGGTAATGTGGTTGAGTGGTAATTGAGTTGCGTAACTCTTTTACAAATTACGATTCAAACAAACACCGTAGTTGTAATTAGATTGTGAGTCATTTACAAATTATTACCTTTTACGGCTTTTGCGTCACAAACAAACTGTCCCAAATTCTCTCCTCTTCATAAAAATAAACTAATGCAAGCAGACTTTAAATCCTAACTCCCAAGTTACTTGCAAATTGCAAAAAAAAACTTTTTCCGCCACTAGAATAGATTCGCATCAAAGTATTACGCACTTAAGGAGGTTTTCTCCGATGTCTCGTATAGAAATTTTGTTCATCCACCCGTCTGTCTTCACCCGCGAGAGAGAGAGAGAGAACAACGTCAACTCCTTCCTTTTTCTTTTTATCTCAGCTCTCCTCCTTCTCCTTCTTCCCCTCTTCACCTTTCTGACCGTTCAATCAACAGTGACGGTATACTAATTGTATCTATTTAACTCTTCATCTATTTGAATATAAAGCATTTAAAAATAAACTCAAAATAAAAAACATCTTAAAATAAAAATTTCAAAAATTTTTTTTTTTTTTAAATTAGTTAGAATGAGAAAGTTCATTCAATCCTACCACGTGCGCACAGAAGAATTAAAAGTATAATGCCATAGTTTTATAATAGAAATGTAATTTTATGTCTCTTGGTTCTGGAAAAAGAACTCTAGGTATTTTTTCATACCATTGACAATTTACTAAAATTTATTCTCTATTATATCTAAAATTTTACTTTAATTTAAGAAACTCAGTATTTACGATTAGATTATATATTTCTAATTTCAAAATGCAAAAAAAGAGAGAAAATAATGTTTGAACTTAGCTCACTTTGTATTCAAACAAAACACATGTGGCTGAGAATCTAGTTTAAAAAATTGCATTCATTTTAAAATCTCTCATATTATAATCAAAACGGGTCGAAAAAAAACTTTCTCCCGTGATTTCTTCACGAATTTTGTCCGTTCACCCCCAAATGAGAGAGAGATCCATCAAAAACAGATTAAGGGCTTGTTTGTTTCGTTGCAAAACGTCGCAAGTCGTAAGTCGTAAAATGAGAACGGAAAAAGTGAACTGTAGCAGAGAAAATATATTGTGTTTTACGGTGTTTGGTTGATAAAGTGAAGTGTAAATGGAAAAGTATATTGTGTTTTACGGTGTTTGGTTGATAAAGTGAAAGTGTAAATGGTAAAGTATATTGTGTTTTACGGTGTTTGGTTGGTAATGTAAAAGTGTAAGTGGAAAAGTTGACCACAAAAGTAACTATAGCAGTGATTTAAATATTATAAATACTATTAAATTAAATCTACTATTGCAAATTAAATTGTATTAATAAATTTGAGATAAAAATTAATAATCTTAATATTTTATTTATAACAATAATATTAATAAAATATTAGTATAAATAGTAAAATATTACTAAAATATTAACTAAATAAATAATATAAAATTTTAAGAAAATCTAAAGAACATTAATAAAATTTTAAGAATACTAATAAATATTAAAAAAATGTTACAACAATAATAAAATATAGTTATAATATTATAATATTAAAAATATTTGGAAATTATTATAATATAAATTTTATTATAATATTATTGTAATATTATAGAAATATAAAATTAATAAAGTAAAATATAATTATAATTTAATAATAAATTATCATTATAGTATTATTATACCGAATTATTATTACAATATTAACATAATAAAATATAAATATAATAATAAAATATATTATGATATTAATAAAGTAATTTTTTATATTAAAAATAAATAATTAAATATATAGTAATTTTATATTAAAGTATGATACTGTTATATTAATAAAATATTAACTCTAAATAAAATAATAAAAAATGGAATAAGTATTAATAAAATAATAAAATATTAAATTAAAATATTAAATTAAAATAGTAAAATATTAAATATTAAAACAATAAAAAAGTTAAAGATTAAAAATATTAAATAATTAAATAAGAAATTGAACACTATTAAAATATTAAATATTTAATAATATTTAATCATATATTGATTATCAAGTAACTGTTTTGAACTGCAAGTGTACTACAAGTGAGAGTTACATGACCACAAAATTAACTGTAGCAACTGCAAGTGAGAAAATATGAGTGTAAAAGTGAGATTTACATGACCACAAATTTAACTGTAGCAACTGCAAGTGGGAAAATAAGAGTTGCAAAAGTATTTTGCATTTTACATTTTGCAAACGAAACCAAACAACTGTAAATGTAAAGTTGCAAAACTTTTTACATTTTGCAAATGTTTTGCAACTTATCAAACACGCCGGGCCTGTTTGTTTCGTTGCAAAACGTCGCAAGTCGTGAGTCGTAAAATGAGAATGGAAAAAGTGAACTGTAGCAGAGAAAATATATTGTGCTTTACGGTGTTTGGTTGATAAAGTGAAGTATAAATGGAAAAGTATATTGTGTTTTACGGTGTTTGGTTGATAAAGTGAAAGTGTAATTGGTAAAGTATATTGTGTTTTACGGTGTTTGGTTGGTAATGCAAAAGTGTAAGTGGAAAAGTTGACCACAAAACTAACTGTAGCAGTGATTTAAATATTATAAATACTATTAAATTAAATCTAATATTGCAAATTAAATTGTATTAATAAATTTGAGATAAAAAATTAATAATCTTAATATTTTATTTATAACAACAATATTAATAAAATATTAGTATAAATAGTAAAATATTACTAAAATATTAAATAAATAAATAATATAAAATTTTAAGAAAATCTAAAGAACATTAATAAAATTTTAAGAATACTAATAAAATATAAAAAATAAAAAATGTTACAACAATAATAAAATATAGTTATAATATTATAATATTAAAAATACTTGAAAATTATTATAATATAAATTTTATTATAATATTATTTTAATATTATAGAAATATAAAATTAATAAAGTAAAATATAATTATAATTTAATAATAAATTATCATTATAGTATTATTATACTGAATTATTATTACAATATTAGCATAATAAAATATTAATATAATAATAAAATATATTATGATATTAATAAAGTAATTTTTTATATTAAAAAATAAATAATTAAATATATAGTAATTTTATATTAAAGTATAATACTGTTATATTAATAAAATATTAACTCTAAATAAAATAATAAAAAATGGAATAAGTACTAATAAAATAATAAAATATTAAATTAAAATATTAAATTAAAATAGTAAAATATTAAATATTAAAACAATAAAAAAGTTAAAGATTAAAAATATAAAATAATTAAATAATTAAATAAGAAATTGAACACTATTAAATAATTAATAATATTTAATTATATATTGATTATTAACTAACTGTTTTGAACTGTAAGCGTACTACAAGTGAGAGTTACATGACAACAAAATTAACTGTAGCAACTGCAAGTGAGAAAATATGAGTGTAAAAGTGAGATTTACATGACCACAAATTTAACTGTAGTAACTGCAAGTGAGAAAAGAAGAGTTATAAAAGTTTTTACATTTTACATTTTGCAAATGAAACCAAACAAGTGTAAATGGTAAAGTTGCAAAATGTTTTGCATTTTGCAAACATTTTGCAACTTACCAAACACACCCGCCCTAAAGAAAAATTTTCTCCCGTCACTCTCTTACACGCTCTCCAGCTGAGAGGGACTCCCCTCCCCGCTACGTCATTTCCACCACCGACAAAAAAGAATATTAGTAATTTTATTTTTTTACGCCAGTAGGAACACTTATGTTAAAAAGGTGACCCCCATGCAATAATTTTTAGGGCCCAAACTCAGCAAACCCGACCCATTAACCTTTATGGCACCAGAGAGCACAGCCATGGTCCCTCTTCGGACGCGCCATAGCGATGATGCTCGAAGTGGAGGCCATAGCAATAGGGTTCATGGCGACCTTTCCTTCCTTAATTGGACCCCTATTATCTCCCTCCCTCACCATCATCACCATCATCAGATCCCCATCACGTGGACTCCAACCTCTCCACGCTCTCTACTCCGCCCCCTTCTCTCCTCTCCCCCAAGGCCCAACCCTAACAGCCTCCCCTCGAGAAACCCTAATTCGCGAAAAAAGTTTCGATCTTTTTGATGGATTACCACGCCAACCACGCCATGTTCGTCAGGCGATCCGTCGTCAAGGAGCGGAACCCCGCCGTCCGATGGGTCAGGGACTGGTGGGTTTGGGTTTGGGTTCTTTGGTGTTTCTTTTGATTCTTTGATCTCGTGAGGGTTTGTTGGGGCTTACTGTTGGCTGGTTATTCTGGTTTAGGGTTCCGCAAGAGGTAGCGGCGACGGGTAAGAAGTGTTACCTTATGAAGTGGGTTAGAGGTATTTTTTTTTTCCTTTTCTTTTTTATTCTATGAATTTATGATTGTTTCAGAGTTCTTATCTTGGGCTGTTTGCTATGACTTGATACAACTTCCCTGTAACTGCAGTACTTCTTGTGTTTGATTTTTTTTGAGACAGTAAAAATTACGAGCGTTAATTCGCGGTCGTTGCAGAGCCTTTTATTTTATAATAAGATGTAGGCTAGTTTCTGGAGTAGTTTGCTACCAACTATTTAATCAACGGTTGGGAACTAGGGATGGTGATGATGGCAATGGAGGAAAAATTCTCTCCCCCCCCCCCCCACCCCCCCCCCCCCCCCACCCCATGTGAATCCTTTGCGCTTAATGTCAGTACAGTTGAGTTGGGTTTTCAGCAAAACATTAGTTTCAAGAGCATAAATATCTTGTGCCAGCCCTATCACCTATGGGCATCTAACCAAAAAAAAAGGCCATTTTGAGCATTGAGAGTAAATTTAACATTGTTAGCATCACAGTGGTAGGCTGGTAGCTGAAAACTCACATATCACTATAAGGTTTATTGATCAGTCATGCAAACGCCAATTTGACTACAAGGGAGCAGGAGATGGATTTGTGATATAGGTAGTAGGCAGCATATGTTCCACAAAAATTGAACTCAATATCTTCTGTAGTATGTTGAAAAGATGCATACTACTCCCCAGTTGGAAGGTGAATTTCTTTTAAATCGAAGTATTTCAGAAACCACGAAACCCCAAATAGTAAGTTTCAGTTATTTTTTCAGATTAGGGACATGGAAAGTGCGAACTTAAAAACTAGCCGTTATATGCAAATGTACTAATTAAAAGTCATTTCTATTTTTAAGTCAAATGTTCTACTTATATCTTCTTGTTGAAGGATTTCAGAGAAGTATAACTGTACTGTTTGTCTTTTCCACCAGCTTTGAAAATGTTCTCAAAAGAGAGTTGCATTTCAAACTTTCTGTGTTGTTTATGATGCTTTAAAATTTACTTATCCCATTTCTTTTTAAATTTATTTATTGTTTTAAAGTTTCCTTGTGCCATATTTTACACCTAACAAGTGAATTTTCAATTCATTTACAATAGAGGATATGTTAAAAGTTCTGAAAGAGAAGTTTAAGGAGCCTGAACCAGAGGAGCCAAAACCTGAAGCAACTACTGAGATTCTCTTCCTCTGCAGCTATGAAGGTTGCAACAAAGTTTTCCCTAATGAAGGTGCATATAGGAAACATGCTCATGTCCACGGGGAGAGGCAATATGCTTGCTCTTTTCCTGGCTGTGGAAAGGTAATTCGTGGGTTTTTATGCTTATCATCATTATTGCTTTTAAATCCGACAATTATTGTGCGTAACTCATGGCAATTGATTAAACAATAGTAAAGGGATGATCAGATTTACATCTTAACCTGTCACGATGTTTTTGTTCAACATAGCTCCACCTTTGGATTGCGATAGATGTGTATGTTGTTCTCTTTCTCTTTGCCTACATCTAAATTACGATGCTCTTTATTTTTTTGTACTTGAGAAGAAGATCCATCTTATATTTCGGTTAAATGAGATGATTATGTTGATCCATATATCAATCCGGAACTAGGATACATGTCCTGTGTAGAATTTATACACTGGTGGTTGCTGTCCAAAAGTGTTTATAAAGGAATTTATAAAAAAGTATGCAAAAGCGTGTGTTTGGGGGTGGGGTGGGGGGTTGGGCGTGGATTAGTATACTTCTTTAATATATGCATTGGATGATCGTTTTTGTATGATAGCATGTTTATGCAATAACATTCTTGCTTGAATTTGAAATTAAGGAATATCATTGTTTACATGAAAAATGTAGAATACATTTTCTCCTTGCCGTCTTTTCTCTTTAGCATTGTCATTTACTTGTAATCACTTCCTTCCTCAATTATGTTTTCCATTCTCACTAATCAAATGGTGTTTGATGTTCTGTTGAAGCTTACTCTAAGGTTGTCATCTTCACCCATTGATATCTTGTTTTTCTTACATGTTTATGTTTTGCAGAAATTCTTAGATAGTTCTAAGTTGAAGAGACACCAAGTTGTTCATACTGGAGAAAAGAATTTTGTATGTCCTCATGAAGGCTGTGGGAAGGTGATTATCTTTCCCTCTACTGGCATATGGAATGTTGGCAGATTCTTTTTTTTGTTTTCTATTCTTGGAAATACAGAAGAAGTTGTTATGTTATACACTTCGGCTCATCTCTGTGAGGCTACAAGTGACATGACTCTAACCTTCCAGGGGACTGGTGATATATGCTTTTCACTTGCAAATCTTACTGCTAGTTAGGGGATCCTTTATTCTTATTGCCCATTTTGTTATGTGAGATCTCCCCATTGCTCTTTTATAATGCAGTAAACATTAGTTATAAGAAAGGAGAGGCTCGCAATATTTATTAACGAGCTGGTCCTTGACGAATATATCCGAGGTATTTTATATTGTTTCATCCATATCACTGCGTTAGAATTCGTCTTGCATAGTACACAATCATGCTTCCTTGTCTTTGCTTGATGGATAAATGATGTTTTAAAGGATTAAATTATGTGCATTTCTGATGCACACATCCATAGCTGAAGAAAGCAAAAAACACGCCAGTCCAAATTGATTCATGCAGTTGAAGATTATTATACAATTCTTTTATTAGTGGTTGGACTCTATTTTTGTACTAACATTGGTTGTGACCTGAGACTCAAGGGTTGTAAAGTCTATAAACAGACTCATTTATTAGTTATTGAATTTAATGAAGAATTTTGAATAAAGTTGTATGTGAGATTTTGTTATCTCAAAACTCTGATTAGGATTAAATTCCTATTTTTTTTTAAAAAAACCCTAAACCTAACTTCCCTTTTCTCTCTCTCCTTCTTCCCCAAACAATTGCCCTTTCTTTCTCTCTATCTGTTCTCTGCGACAAACACCACCACCACTGACCCGCCTCTTCCTCATCTCCGATCAACTCCCTCGTGCTCGATCACCACCAAGACACACCTTTCCTTCGCAGTTTTGCTGTGACCCGTCACCGCTGTCTTCTACTGAACCCAAGTCTTCCTTGACAACCGCCACCTCCCCTTTCTCGTCGTCTCTCGACGCCGCCTGACCGCCATTGCTTTGCCGTCGTCCTCTCATGCTTGCCATGACAATATGCCACCACCACAGCCTATCGCGACTTCTCCTTCACCTTTGTCCCTCCCCATCGCCGCCGCTCAGCCTCTGCGATTGCCACCGCCTCCTTTACCTTGCCGAGGCTTCATCAGATCTCCTTCGCAATCGCCGAGAAGTCACTGAGCTCTCTGTGAAATGTGCTGCAAAGAAAGAAAGAAGAAGAAGTTGAGAAAGGTGAAATTGGGTTTAAATGCAACCCGATCCGACCCAATAGTTCCTGCAACCGACCCTCCAACAAAGGAGGAAGCGAATTTAAGTCATAACCAGGGTGCTATAGCGAAATCAACTTGTTACAATAGCGGGTCCACAAACACAGTAAAGATTCGTTAGCGCAGGGTTTTGTTCTCGGGCGTAGTAACTTTCACATTTGGTGTCCGTTTCAGGTGTTTTCTAAGGCGTTACGATTGTGACGACGAGCTTTACATACTTGCATCTTCTATTGGTCATTGAGGTCTCTGTGATCCTCAGTAGCTAACTCTTCTTAACACAATCTCTTATTTATGGGTTAGATAACAATTCTCTATTATTTTATTAATTTAATCTGTCGCCACCATATAGTGAGATTGTGGGATTATGTTTATCCTGTGTTCACTGATCATATATATTGATTGTACAAGTTTTTGTTATTGTAACTGAGTAGTTGCATCATTTTATTTGAGATTAGAATGATACCACTGTGATTGTATCATTTTGTTAAAACCCATCTGTCTCAATATTAGTTTTAATTATTTTCCTACCCAAGATCATTTTGTTGGTGAAACGACACGAAGTTTTGTTCTATCATTGATTTTTTATTCACACACTTCACTGTTTCACATCAATTCCAACATCAGAATTGAAATTTATTGATGGAGCCTATTTTGCAGCTCGAGACTGCATCAGATTCACTATTTAGTATGCTTTAGGCTGTTTTATCTGATTTTTCACAATGATAAACAATTGATTGTTTTTATATTTTAAATAATAAATGTAAAGGTTTACCCCATCGTTCTAAATATTATCTGATTCTGATGCACATATTGGCAAAATCGGATTATGAGGTCCCCTATAATATTGGCTGATATTGATGGTCGATATTGATACAAAACCATTGGCCCATACTCATACCTATACTGAGATTTTAAACCATGGTGTACCCTCTTATTTAATCTTTATCAACCGTGTGTTCACTGTAACTTCATGTATTCCCTTATCTTTTTGGCAATGTGCATTCTTAGATCCATTATTCCCAATTTAACTTCAATATAACATACATAAACACACACACACACATACAAGTTGCATACACATACGTATCATATATACACATACATATTCATTTCTTTCACACTGATACTACTGCAAATAATTCCAAGACGTTTGGACTCTGGAATATGTTTTGTACTTGCAGATAATTGATTTGGTACCTTTATGCTGTTATGCAGGCCTTCAACTTGGATTTTAACCTAAGGGCGCATATGAAAATTCATTCCCAAGAGCACTATCATGTCTGTCCGTACCCAGATTGTGGCAAACGATATACACAGGAATGCAAACTGAAAAGTCACATCAAGGCTCACCATGAAAAGGTAGTATTTCATTGATGATTATTGTCAAAGTCTTTCACGCCACATTTTATATCACTTGCTGACTTGCTGTTTTGGTCCTTCGTTATATTCTTATATGTATGGCTTAAACTTTGAAATTAACCCATCTTATGTTCTTGGGAAATCATTTTATCTGCTCATTCAGGCTAGAACACTTGTAGGTTTGTGATGGAGAATGGCGATCTCCTATTTTTGTTGAAGTGGATTAACTTGTATTTAATGCAAATCCAACATATCCTTTTGGCAGATTTATCTCAGCTTTAATTAGCATCTGGTTTTGTAGATCTGGTATTTTTTTTTTTTAATTAGCTTTGTTATATTTGTTTAAGGATAAGGGTTAGGTTAGGTGAGCTTTAACCATAGATTACTTTATCTTTTAGTTGGATTTATTTCAACCCTTAGATTTTATTCTCTTTAGAACATCTTCTTGGTTGAAGTTTTCTAATAGAAAGGAGCAGGTATAAAATCAGCTTTGTTTGACAGATTGAATTGTTGAATGAATGAGTTGATTGGATTGAGTAATTAACTGCTGATTGAGAGTGTTATTCTTCTTCTCTCTTTGGTTCTAACTTCCTCAACTTACCCCCTACTAGTCTGTGGCAATAAGTTAAACTTGGAGATGTAGTCTAGAGGTATGAGGTTACTTTTGATTAAACTTATTCAAAATTGAGGACATTAATAAAAATTGTTGCTATTCTAAATTTGAGATAATCTAAATTAACTTTGGGATTAGGGTTTTGTGGAGGTCTTTTATGAGTTATGTAGTGGTAAAAAATTAGCCCTCATCAAGATGTTGATATGCGTCCATGCAATTGAAAGCCTTCCACTGAGATGTCACAACTCCCGATCCATCCCGATGCCTCCGCCACCTAAAACCATCTCGGAGCTACCTCTTGTTCCGAAGACATCACCCTCCGGAGTCACATACAGTCTAAGATTTTCGACTTCACCCTGGAAGTCTCCAGTAGCTCACCTTGAAGACGTGTAACACCCCTACATTCAAAGCGGTCAATTATGGTCAGTGAAGAAATTCCCCGACGGTCCAACTCTCATAATCGCGGTCGTTACAATAAATCTGCACATGAAGGTCGTGCAATTATAGGGACCTCACCAGCTCTCATTCACCACCAACAACTCAGTATAAACTGACCCTCGTCTCCAACAAGGAGGCAGGATCCTCTCTCTGGACCTAACGCGAAGACCTAACCAATACTTTCATAATTAGCCCTTATTCAGAGACACTCCAGTAATTCTTGTAAATTGGCTGATTATAGTGAATTTTTTTCCTCTTCCCGGTGGTTTTTCCGATTTGGGTTTTCACGTAAGAAATCATGTGTTGGTCTCTTTTTTGTGTTGTGATCACCGCTTTAAACTTACACTCTAAACTCCCTCTCTCGCTTGTGCGATCGATCGTCTGATCATTCGCAACGGAAAATCTCCACCACAAATTGATGTTTTTTTGTTGAGATTTGAGTCCCTACACTCGAGATCTCTCCCCTAAAATCCCAAAAATCTTTCTAAAAAAGCATTTTTCACATTGACGATGGTCCCAAGAAAGCAAGCTGTCAATGACACAACGTCTAAAAGTAAGGCCATCAGAACCGTTGGGGGGCACGGTCCTTCCACCAACCAAAGATCAGTCGCATACTACCGAGGACACTGACTCCTCGCCTCAGGAGGCAACCGCCAGTGTCAAACACTACAGCGGCATGATAACAACCGACTTCAGGCTCAGATCGCTGCCCTTCAGAACTCCCAACACTGATGCAATCAAAGAGCGAGCAGGAAACCAGAGAATCGCTCTACATTCGGACTCTCGACGAGTTGATTCAAAGGCGGATCAAGGAGGCGAAGTTGCAGCTCGATAGCCGATTGACACTTCCAACTGCCAAGGTCTCCAGCTCCTTTCTCTTCAAGGGCAAGTTTCTGAAGAAGTTCTTGACTTCGACTTTCTACTATTACTCCGGAGTGAGTGATCCCGACCAGCAAATCATGCATTTCTAGGACAAGATGGTGATATACTCTTGAACGACCCGCTCATGTGCCTCACATTCTCTTCCAGTCTGAAGAAGTGGCTTCAGATTGGTTCTATTCCCTGCCTCCACAATCTCTTCACAATTTTTAAGGTGTCCCAAGAGTTTCTCACCAAGTATGCATCCGTCGGGAGACTAAGAGGAATAACCACCATCTTCTCACTGTCAAGATGAGGCAGAGCGACGTCCTCAAATCTTACATCGGCTACTTTCAGTGTTAATTGGTCAAGGTCCCCAATTGCGGTGAGGACGTCTCCGCACTCGCATGCATCAGCGGGATGCAAGTCTCTTTCTCTTGTACAAGCACTTCCTAAAGCACAATGTCACTCGGATGAGTGAAGTCTTGTCCTGAACTCAACCCTGCATTCAGTTAGATGAGGCGATGAAGACTTCCTCCAATTACTCCACGAAGCCTGACGATCACGGAGGAAAGTCGAAGTCCCCACGTGAATCCTCCGCCCATACCCAAGATCAGCACCGGGGGCAACCTGCCTACAAGAGGCAAGCGCTTCCAATCCTTTCACTGAGCCCGCTCCAAGCCTACCGTCCGATGAAGCAATTCATTCCGTTGAGGCTCTCCATCAACGAGGTCTTCAATACCATCATGGACCAGCCGTGGGTCAGACATTCAAGACTCATTCAGTATGACCCCTCGCATCCCGGAGCAAAAGAGTAATGCTCCTATCACGACGGCAAGGGACACAAGATCATACATTATCGGAGCCTCCAGAGGTACCGGGGAGAGCTCATCCGCCAAGACTTTCTCATGGAGTACGTCCTCACACCCGAAGCAGTCTCCGGGACCGGACAACCAAGTGCTCCGCCTTTCATCCAACCACAACACTCAATCACTTAATACAGGACGATCGAGTGATCACTTTTACCTCCCTAAGCAGGGCAACACCATTGTTCTTGACTCTTTTACTTTTATTTTCATTACATTATCAAATAAAATTATGTTTTGCTCCTAACCACTTTCAGCCTACTCCACTTGGGGTCCAGAGCTTGCATGCTCTGTTGTGGGTTCCACCCGTACTCGGAGACAACAACGCAAGCAACCACCAACGGACTCCCTTCATTCGAACTTACGGGCGGATGCACATACGAATGTACCCTTGGTAGTTTCTCTCTACCAAGCGCGGAACACAGACGTTGGCCTAAGGGCTCCCTTCATCCTAACCTACGGGCAGATGCTCAGGCGAATGTACCCTTGGTAGTTTTCCTCAACCAAGCGCGGAATACAAACGTTAGCCTACGAACTCTACTTATATTGTGGACATTTGTACCTCTGGTAGTTTTCCTCTGCCTGGCGCGAAACACAAATTCTGACCCACGGGCGGATGAGATCTAAATCGGATCGTCACTCTGCTGTGGGTCCTACTCCTGTTCGGAGTAGACACATCCAATTTGTCGATGAGTCGCACCCATACTTCAGGTTCTTATCAAATTCACAGCTCCGTCAATGGGGGCCCCACTCAGAAGCGATCGTGAACCCAACTCCGCTGCTGGGATTCTCCCACTTGGAGGCCAACTCCGCAGCTAAGATTCCCCTACTTGGAGGTCCGGGTTGTCACTTTGCTGTGGGTTTCACTCCCGCTTGGAGTAGATGCATCCATTCTGTCATTGGGTTGCATTCCCACTTCAGGCCCCTTTCCTAACATGCACGTAAACATTTCGGAGAGCCTATGACGGGGGGAAACAAACAGTTTAAATTTAGAGATTTTAGATTTTTATTTAAATTATGTTTGGATAGATTTGGTTGAGATTTAGGAGTTATTTGAATTTAGATGTTAGATTTAGTGAGATTTGATGTTATCAATAATTGCACGTATAGTGCACGTGTTGTAGGCTATATATAGTCATGTAGTGATCTTTGAAAATTATTGAATGATTTTGATAAAAAATGAAGTTATTTTCTTTGGGTATTGATTTTAATCCCATGAATTGATTGAATCATAGGCTGTGAAGCCAAGATCCGGGTTGCGATCCACGATCACATCTTTCCTTCTCTTGTTCTTCCTCAATTCCACCAAAAATCCCACCAAAAACCCTAAAACCCCCTCCGTCCCACATCAATTTGGTATTAGAGCCGAATTTTCTGCCTTTTTTCCCTTCCAACAAAATCCACTCCAAAAAAAAACTTTACTGTTCCGTGAACAATAACTTTACTATTCACGGTTATTGTTCACGGAACACTGTTTACTGCAGAGCACAACTACAATTAGGAGTTCATTTTAGACCCGTTCGGAGTCAGATTCGAGTTCCGTCTGAAGCATTGGATGCGCGACTGAGTCTCGGAGCTACTTGAAAGATTTCACAACAGTTGAATAACATATATGACCTCCACAAGCCCGTGTTTTTTTGGGTAATGTTCCTGCAGCAGAAGATCAGTGTTTCATGTCACATTTTCAGCACGAATTTTGAGCCGTTGAAATTCTTGTGTAACTTTTGATCTTTATGCATTGAATTTTTCACATGGATTTTTACTTCTGCGGTAAATATTATATATATGATGGTGATGCAAAAAAAGTGAAACGGGATATGTATGTGGTTTCCATATTTTCGAAGTTCCGATGATCAGTATGGGTATGAGAAGTGGGAAAGCAATCTTGAAGTTTTCTTTAGTTATTTTGTTCTGACATCTGAACAGAAATGCTGTTATGCCCAAATGAGGTTAATTGGAGAAGCTTACTGGTGGTGAAAAGACAGTCATAGTTCTTGTCGATGTTGGTTTATCTTGCATGACCTACTTCGTACTATATATGCTCCACACCTCCTCTTAACTGAGTTTCGGGAGACTCTAGAAGGCATCCGGAAGATTATATAAGGCATGACAATAAAGGTTGAGACAGATTCAGAGCCTCCAATCTTTATCAAGCCAAAAGCTGTTGATGAGCCAGAGCCAAACATTATCGATGAAGCCGAGCTAGAGGTAGAGGAGCCTCTTATGGGGACTCTTGTAGAACTTTCAATGGAGCCTACCATCGAGTTAGTGCCATCATTGACAACTATACCCTTGAGATCACCTGACGTCTACGACTCATTGCAGATCTTTCTACAGAAGATAGGATCACAGGAGATCAATCTATTTATGGTGCAAAGTGTAGTTCGTTCAGTATTCATCATGGATGATTCTTTTCTTCCTGCTACTGGTAGTTGGCCAATCTACCATCATTCACAGTTGGTTTGCCGCGGAAACCAGTGCCACGTCCACCACCTTAGTTCAGCCATGATGCATTAGTGTGGATAAATTTTAGATTATTGTCGGGGAGAATGATGGGGAATTGAACGTACCAGATTTGGCATGTTTTAGATTTTTATTTAATTTAGATTTGGATAAATTTTGTTAAGATTTAGGAGTTAATTTGGATTAGATTTGATCCTGTGAATAATTGTACATTGTAGGCTATACATAGCCATGTAGTGATCATCTTTGAAAATTATTGAATGATTTTAATAAAAAATTGAAGCTATTTGCTTTGGGTATTGATTTTGATCCCCATGGATTGAATTATAAGCGGTGAAGCAAAATCCGGGTTGCGATCCACGATCATATCTTTTGCTCTATTGTTCTTCCCTAATTCTACAAAATCTCCACCACAATCCTAAATACCCCTCCGTCCCACATCAATTTGATATCATAGTCGAATTTCTTGCTTTTTTTCTTTCAGAAAAATCCACTTCAAAAAAAATTACTGTTCCGTGAACAGTAACTTTATTGTTCACTGTAGAGCGCAGCCGCAGTTTGGAGTCCGTTTCAGGCCCGTTCGAAGTCTGATTCGAGTTTCGTCTTATCGTTGGATGCATGACTTGAGTCTCGGAGCTACTGGCAAGATTTCGCACCAGTTGGATAACAGATCTGACCTCCATAAACTCGTGTTTGCTGCCGGTACTGTTCCTACAACAGAAAATCAGCGTTTCAGGCGATATTTCTAGCTGATTTAAGTCCAGTTCGAATCGTGAGATTCTTGGGTAACTTCTAATCTTTATACACTAAATTTTCTCTATGAGTTTTTACTTTTGTGGTAGTTACATAAATACTGATGTTGATACAAGGAGGTTGAATGGGATATGTATGCGGGTGCGGCTATCCCGTATTCTCGTGGTTCTGATGATCATTATGGGTATGAGAAGTGAGAAAGTAATCTTGAAGCTTATTCAGTTATTTTTTCACTTCTGAACAGAGGTGTCACTATGCCCAAATGAAGCTGGTTGGAAAAGCTTATTGTTGTGTAAAGGTAGTCATATTGACTATCGATGTTGGTTCGTCTTAAAAAATCTTCGTACTTTATATGCTCCACACCTTTATTCATCTGAGGCAGATTACAAAGAGCCAGAAGTTGATGAACCAGAGTCAGAAGTTGTTGATTAGCCAGAGCCAGCAGCTGTTGATGAGGCAGATCTAGAGCTTCCAGTCCTCGTTGACCAGACACTGTTGATGAGCCAGATTCAGAAGTTATTGATAAGACAGAATTAGAGCTAGAAGTGAATGAGCCTCTTATTGAGACTCTTGTAGATCTTCCAGTGTAGCCTACCATAGAGCCATCTTTGACATGTATATTCTTAAGATCGCCTGATGTCTATGCTTCGTTGCAGATCTTTCTACAGGAGACAGGTTCACCAGAGATTGGAGCCTTGGTATGTGAGTTAATTTTTAGTAGAGCTGAGTTGCCTTCTTATGCTGCACGTGTTTTGTTGGAGCTATCGCCAACTTCAGTGGTTTGCCATGAAAGCCAGTTCCACCTCCACCACCTTGGTTCAGCCAGGATGCACCAGTGCTGATTCTCTGACCACCACCTTGGCCTGATTGAAGATTCGTGATGCGGTTCAATTTTACCCGTTTGTGTTTATCGTACCTACCACTACATTCATCGGGGATGAATGTTTTCAAATCCGAGAGAATGACGGGGGAACAAACAATTTAAATTTAGTAGATTTGAGATTTTTATTTAAATTAGATTTGGATAGATTTGGTTGAAATTTAAGAGTTATTTGAATTTAGATGCGATTAGATTTGGTTAGATTTGGTGAGATTTGATGTTATCAATAATTGCACGTATAGTGCACTTGTTGTAGGCTATATATAGCCATGTAGTGATATTTGAAAATTATTATGATTATGAAATTTTTGATAAGCTATTTGCTTTGGTATTGGTTTGAATTCCCATGGATTGAATCATAGGCGGTGAAGTCAAGATCTGGGTTGCAATCCGTGATTATATCCCTTTTCCCAACTCCTTGTTTTTCACCAATTCCACCAAAATCCCACCACCCTAAAATCCCCTCCGTCCCACATCAGCCTATAGCTACGCGACATATATGATATATCATAAGGGTTTTCTTATTTAGATTCTCCCCTCGACGTACTAGTTTTGTGGCGTTAGAGGCTGGAGAAATTGAACGTTCCGGAGAGGCATGATCATCCATGATCATCCGAACAACTCCTTTGCATATGTTTGCATGAATTGCTCATCATGGAATAACACGAGTTACATATGTTTAGTCCATAATCGCTTAAGACATATGGTATATATATGAGGGTTTTCTTATTTAGATTACTCCATCGATGTGCTAGTCTCGTGCGATTGGAAGCTGAGTATACGTAGTCTTGTTACCCAACCTATTCGATTTTTGCTAGTTATATTAGCTTTTTTTATTACTCTTATTATGCTGTATTTAACATTTAATTTAAGTCGTTCTATTGCGTCTTTGTGTGCGCATAATCCTTCCTTCCCTTATTCCACAGGCGTTTGTACCCTGGTAGTTTTCCTCTATTAGGCGCGAAACACAAGCGCCGTTCTGATGGTTCCTCTCGAGCGTTTGTACCCCTGGTAGTTTTCCTTTACCGGGCGTGAAACACAAATGTCAGCCCACGAGCTCTCTCTATAGTGGGTTCCACCCCCATTCAGAGTCCCTACTATGCTGCAGGGATTCTCCCTTCTCAAAATCCCAAGTTCGCAGTTCCGCTGATGGACCAAACTCCCACTCGAAAGCGTACATGAATCCAACTCCGCTGCTGAGACTTTCACTACTCGGAGCCCTAAAAATTTGCAGGTACCTCTGATGGGACAACTCCCATTCGGGAACAACAGCGGCAGGCATACCAATTTCCTCTCAGGTCAAACCAATTACACCATTGATAGAGATCAGCACTCCAAAGAGGTGCGATCATGTCTTTCCCAAAAAGTCAACTGTAAAACAAACCAGACAAGATCTACACAATCATTCTCATTCCCAAAGAAGCACATGCATATTTATCCCAAGTCATTCCATTCCGAATATGTTCCTTCAAATACATATTTGATTACATTTAACGAGAGTAATGTCAAAATCCATTACAATTCTGTGTTTATCTTTTTGAAAAGAAATACAGATGACCCGACCCTTCCATCATGTCGGTACGTCTAGCTTCACGTACGAACTCCGAAAACATGTCCTACGGAGATCATCCGTCATAAGGTGCAATCTCATTGTTCACATCACTGCCCAGACGAGTTCGAAAGAAGCTCCGAGAAATATCTTCACAAAAATAAGAGATCGTTCAGATGAAGAACCTTCTCCTCCGCCTGGGACACGCCTCCAAGGAAGCGAGACAAGCTCCGGTAAGACATGCGAGGAAATAATGTCCAACCAGGATGGAACCTCCTAGACACGAGCCAGTGATGATATCACACCGCCGACTCTTTTTTCTGAGAAAGAGGTCGGAGCTCTGGAAGAGGGAGTGCTTCATCGGCGACCTTCCGGCGAATTCTCCCATGCTCCCCTCCTGTTGCTCGCCGCAAGAAAAGCATTTTCAAGCGCGATGTAGCAATGTCAAATCAGAATGAAAACTCCAAGACAAGCAAGATTGTCGTGGAGTCACATTCTCCTTCGTAATTGCCCAGGACAGCCCCCACTCCTAACTTGTACACGCTATCATGAAAGAACTCCGAGTCCAAGATGAGAACTGGATTGATGTGATCGAAGATCAGACAAACAAACCAGGTCGAGCAAGAGCCTTACCTATCTTTCCTGATAGCAAAGCCTTGTCGTGAAAATTGATGTTTCGCGACAAGCTCATCGCGGAGACTGATGTTTTGCTCCAACCAGACTCCCAAACGGTAAGAGCCCGACAACTATTTCCACCATCTCCATTCTCTCTCTTTCATCCACCAGACGAAAAAGAAGAACGACTTGGCAACCCACCAGAGCAAAGAGTTTGAAAGTAAGGATTTTTCAGAGAAGAAAAAAGCAAATTTTATTCTAGGACTCTACTTTATTTATAGATGGAGAAGGTCTCCAATTCAAATCTTTAATCCCAGAAAAGTTAGTCTGCATCCCACGATCTTCGGTCAACCAAATAAAAAAGGTACCAACCACCTCTGCCACACATCACACGATCTCAATCATCAGGGCGCTAAGATTCGAAAAGATGCTAGTCATAGATTTCAAGTCAATCGATCGATGTGTCAGTTGTCATCCAACCACGCGATTTTCAGGAAAAATCTAAAAGATTCGCATTGATGGACCAGATTCTCCCATTCACCGACATCAAGAAGAATTCAAGGCATTTTAGGATCTCTACCAACTCTGCTCTTTCGACTTCCCTCCTACATGCTCCGGCAAGCGAAAGAGCGGGGGGACATCTGTAGTGGTAAAAATTGATCCTCATCAAGATGTTGACACATGTCCATGCAACTGAAAGCCTCCCACTGAGATGTCCACAACTCCTGGTCCGTCCCGATGCCTCCGCCACCCAGAGCTATCCCGGAGCTACCTCCTGTTCCGGAGACATCACCTTTCAGAGTTGCTTACAGTCCAAGATTCCTGACTTCACCCTAGAAGTCCCCAGTAGCGACCACCGAGATCTCTGTCTGCAATTACGTCACTTTTTCTCTCACGTTGAAGACATGTAATGTCCTTGCATTCAAAGCGGATAGTTATGGACAGTGAAGATCCCTAACAGTCCAAAGCTCATAATCGCGGTCGTTACAACAAATCCACACATGAAGGTCATGCAGTTACTGGGACCTCGCCAGCTCTCATTCACCACCAACCACTCAGTATAAATAAACCCTCGTCTCTAACTAGAAGGGGGAGGGATCCTCTCTCTGGATCTAACACCAAGACCTTACCAATACTTTCACAGTCATTCAGAGACACTCCAAATAATCCATGTAATTTTTATAAATTGGCTGATTACAGTAGATTTTCCTCCTCCCTTGTGTTTTTTTTTTCTGATTTGGGTTTTCACGTGAAAATCATGTCTCCGTTTTTATCTGTGTTGTGATCACTACTTTACATTTACACTCTAAACCCCCTCCTCTCTCGCTTGTGGTGTGGATCGAATGTTTGATCATTTGCAGTGGAAAATCTCCACCACAAGTTATAATTGACAACAACCGGCAAATATTTGAAGGAAGATTTAAGTGCAGAAAATCTTCTTTCAAAGTATTATAAGTTTATAACAGTATGGCAGTTCAAAAATTCATGTTACCACTTAGCGGAGAATCACTGCCTCAACTTTATTAACAAATAAAGTGTACATGTGAATTTCTAAGTAATGAACATCAACTGAAGAAGTTGAGAAGAAGAAAGCAATCTGGCAGCTGACAGAGAATAAGAAGAAACAAATGAAAATACTGAAGGAGATGGGGAGAAGAATAATATGTCTGTCAATATTAAATTTGGACTCATCTTTACTATGAAGAAATCCTTATGTGGGAAATACATAACCGATAAAGAGAAAGATAAGAAACAAGAGATGAAGAACAAATCCTGTAAATCAATATTTGCAGCGCTTCCCTAAGCAATATTAGCAAGGCAATTTCCTTAACTAATCTTGTTTCCTACCTTGTATTCTCAGCATTAATAATGTCCTGTCACTGCAACTAGGCAAGGTTTTGACAGAGCTGCTGAAGGGGGATGGGGCTCTGAATGGGTCTGTAGCTTGTCAACAGGCCTTAGCGAAAACAAAAATAGTCATCAATTCCTATTTGCAGGCCAGGATTTTCTAATTCGTGTTCCTGTAGACATTATTAAAACTCCTATTGAATTAAGAATTGCTAACACTTATTTCTATATGACTATATAGAAACTTGAAACTTCAATCAAATTAAAACCTCCATCAATTTAAGAATTGCTAATACTTATTCCTCTGTGACTATATAAAAACTTCTACCAAATTAGGAGTTGCTAAAATATCCCCACATAGCTCAAATAAACTGTAAGGAGGGAAGAAACACCAAGAACTTGTCATAAACCAATCTTACGTATTCCAATGGTGATTGATTGTATTTTGATAAGGCACTAGTTGCTTCATATTGCACTCAGTAAAACCTCCTCTCAGTTTGTTGCACCACCTGTTTCTGTTTAAAATTTCTTTTCAGACTTTATTTACTTGTCCTATATTGTGGAATTATTCAGAATTATAGAGCAGAAATTAGCAATCTTATAGGCTCCACATATCTTCAATTAATAAAATAGGTATTTTATTTATATTTGATTAATAAAAAACCTTCTCCATAGCATATGGTGATAATCTAGTTAAGGAGTAGGCTGTGAGTTGTTCAGAGGTGATGGCTTTCTTGGACCCGCGTAGAAACCTGCATATGGTTAAAGCTCCCACCTGGACGAGTAGGACACCAACATGTGTTTCTAAACCTAATACCTCTAACATGTTCCGTCTATCAGACACCATTCTCTTGCTTCCCAGAATACCTAAACTTTTCCACTTACTCTTCAATGTTCATAGATCCTAGATTCAGATACTGGACTTTTCTCTCATCAAAGTCGCCTTTCTTATACTGGTACCTTTGATCTCCTTTCTTAAGGGCATGAGGCCCCAAACTATTTAAGCAGACATACACCTAACCATTTAGTGGTGTTTTATTTATTCTCCATCATTGGTTTTGACATATGTTGCAGGCCAAGCCATTGCATATTTCAGTTTTTTAAGTTCTTGAGTTCTCTGGTTGTGGCTAATATTAACCCTTTGTGGTCTTGTTGAATGGACCTTATGATGTTGAGGTGATTCTGCTTGGCTTGGGGTTATGGGCAAAACACAAATTTGAGTCCTACCTGAAGGATGAGTCTGTGTGAAAGTGGGAGTGAATATAAAGTGCTAGTCAGGTTGGTATATTGGTCAAGGATGGTGATGGATGCAGCCAACTATGTTTATGTGTTGCGTATTACGTTTAGAACCGTCGAAATTTTGTTGAACATTTTTGAATGGAGATGCATCAGAGGGTGGTTGTTGTTATTGTTATTGATCATTCATTCATGTAATACCATATTAACCTTAACTGTGGAGAACATTTTCTTTTTTCCTTTTCATTTTTATGAGTAATGTCTGTACGTACGATTAAGCAATTGCATCCTTCACTTAACATAGATCCCACTGCTACATAGAATTCCTTAGACCACTGTGAGAGTCAGTAAAAGTATCTGCCACTATGAGTCAGCTTATCTGCTATTGGCTAGATTAAAGCTTTTGTAGTGGTAGTACTTTAACCATGGAACTTGCGTTGTCCCTTGGTTTCTCATCCTTATACTGTCAATCTAGTTCCTGCAAATATATCTTCTATTTAGGAAGCTTGTGAATTCTTGTTGCCTACTGTGCGACTCCAAAGCCATTAATACATTGTGGAAAATAACTTTGAAAGATAAAATATGCAATGGTTAGCAAGATCCTTGTCTCTAAAGAGGCCAACTTCTTTCTATGTGTCCTTATTTTTTATTTGTTCTTACGGAATATAGTGTCCAAGCAAATCTGTTTTCCATTCTGACAAAATACTATAGAACTAGAGGAATATAATAGTAGGGTAACTAGGGTTAACATGATGCCCCTAGAAGGAGGTAACGTCGATAACCCTGAATAAAGAGTTGAAAGAATTCAATCCATCCCCGCTTGGTAGAGATAAAACCTAGAACCACACTTCCAACAGTTGATACATACTGGAAAATGGGATACCCTGCAAATGCCAAATATCAATAAGCTTATTGATTTTTCAATAAGGATAACAAGTTTCAGTCTGTGTGATTTGATCAATTTGTTCTTTGTTAGCGCTGTTATCTACAGGCTCGAAGTTGCAGCATCATGCATATCTCATGAAAAAGAATTTGTTGTTCTTTACGATTGAGATATTTCCCATCTCATTAAGTTTAGATAAATAAATAAAAGGTAGAACTGCTATGTTTTCTTAAAAAGAGAATGGAATTAGCTTTTTTTTTGGTATAATACTTGTATAACGAAGAGAAGCATCCTATGTCCTTTTTTACAGCTTGCAACATATTTTAAGGTAAATATGAGGATGAAGCAAGCCAAATGTGGGATGTTAAACCTGCTTGTTATAGGTCAAAGAATCAAGACCTGTAAGTGGTTGGGTCGGGTATATGTAAAGCCCATGTATCATGCAACTATGAGCTTGATGACACATTCCCTGCCCAACCTGGACAAACCCATTTTTGCTTCTAGTGAGCATCTAGTTATCAATCTCAACCAACACAGGCAAATTGAAACGCGTAATATAGTTTAAGTTTGGCTAGGATTAGTGTGAGAAAGATTGGACTAACTCAGCACGAAAAGAACAGTTCAAATGGCCGTGTTCATTCAAAATGGTTGCATGGCTGGATTTCTTCTTGATTGAACCCAACTTGAACTTGGTGAGTAAATGCGCTTCTGCACGCAGACCTGGTTAAAGTGAAGCATCAGAACCATCTTTTTCTTTGATACTTCTTGTGTCATATTTCAATGGTACATTGCAACATGCTAATTTTTAGGTTTCAAGTCCACAAAGAATCTCCTTGCGTATCACACCCACATTGCATGTAAACATGCACACAAACACCCCAACCATTATCAAACCGAGCACACATAACCACAACCTACACACACAAAAGAAAAAGGGTTGACAGTAAAAATGTCATCATTATTCCTGTCCATTCACCGTGAACAAATGTAGCTGAAATAAGAAGCAACTTGAAGCGTATGCCCAGAGTCTTCACGGAAATTGAATCTTGATAATCAGCATCACTCTAAAGCATTGCATTCACCTTAATTCTAACACCTCAGGACTTCCAAAATGAGGTTGGATTAATATTCTCTAAACTTTCTTTGGATAAATGAGGATGAAGAAATGCCTCTACATCACAGTAATTTCTCCTTGCCACCTTGGTGGATCCAACTACTATGTTTTTTTTTCTTCTTCCCTTTTTGTGTCAATTAGAGGCATCTGGAAACTCTGTTTCTTAATGTTGTTTGCTTTTTCTCTACGTGATGCATCCATTCTGTTTTTTGTCACTTCTGAGCTAGTAAGGGTGTGTCTATATGATATTTCCAATCATCTGCTGACTGATTCATGTAGATAAAAATGCTTACTCTAAGTGGTTATACATGTTTATAGGTTATTCTGTTAAGTGATAGATAGCAGACGGCTGCATCCCCTACTTTGAAGTGCATATGACCTACCATGTCCGCTACTTGCAGCTTTACTCTCTTGCACAGCATAGTGTGTGCGAATTGTTGTCTTGCAAACACTTCGGGAGTTTTAGAACTAAATAATTAATTAATATTGAGAACCATCTGTATGATAAGATTCAAGTTGATTATGTGAGCCCTAATAATTAATTTTTTGATGTCATTTGCATAAAACATAATGCAACTTTTTGGACCAAAAGTCATTTATTATGTGATTGCTAGGGGGAATTGTCTTCTTTGTTAATTTTTTTTTTCCATAGCTGTAAAACATCATTTTGATGAGCTTCATGTGCAATTTTTTCAGAACACAACGGTGGACATGATGAAGCACACGCCGCCAGCAGAAAAGATCCAGAGCACCATTAAGGCCCCTGCGGTCATCTATGGTTCCCCTTCTGATCGCCCTTATGTGTGTCCTTATGAAGGCTGTGGGAAAAATTATATTCATGAGTACAAGTTAAATCTTCATCTAAAAACTCAACACCCTGGTCATAATCCAGAGGATGATATTAGGTGTGTTGATAATACCACGGAGGAAGCCAGCGATCAGGATGTCTATGTTGCAAAAGGTGGTGTTGCCAAGAACTCTAAGAGAAACAAGCCCAATCTGCTACACAAAATGCCACCTACAAAACTCAGACATATGAAAAGCTCGCCTTTGGCTCCTACAAGCATCAATGTTGTCAAGCAATCTTGGCCAAGCCAAGAGATATACGAGGAAGATAGCGAAGAAACTGAAGAAGAGCATGAAAATATTGCGAGGAACAATTGGAGGTATCAGGAAGCAAAAGGTGATGATGAGGAGACTGAAGATGAGGAATGAGGCATCTTAAATGTCTTTCGAGTTGAAGAGTGAGTATTCTAGAGGGCCGGCGGGATACACGTGGAGGAGGATATTGTAGAGAACATATGGAGCTATTGGAAGGTTAAAGGTAACTATCAGACTTGTGAGAAAAATGGGGTGCCTGGGTCCCTTGCATCATGTCTTTGATTTATTGTATGTAAAATTTAGCATTTGATGCACAAAGACATGATATGAATAGATAATTTATCACTGTCTTTTAATGTGTTAGGAAAATCTACTACATAATGGTTCTATTATTAATTTCTTATTAATAAATCTCGTTTAGTTCTTTCTGGATGAATGTAATACAAAATGTGTAAGAGGATGGAAGCCATTTCTCAGTTAAGTCTAAAGTACTCAAGTTTCTTTCTGAATTGATTTGTTCATCCTTTTCTGGTGGTATGATGTGAGCTTAGCCATTTGATTCAAGTGGGAAAAATCAGATCTTGATATAAAATGGAAAGCAGATCACTCAACTGGCTGAGAAAGGGACCTGAATGGTCCTAATTAAATTTGAGCAACATTGTTTGTTTTTGCTTTGACATTTTGGGTAGTAGTTTTCTGAGTTGCAAGTTTATCATCATCTTATGTTGGTAATATGAGATTATCATATCTTTGATCTGCATTTTATGCTCAGGTTGCTTATTACGGTTTTGCTGTAACGGAGTTTTATCAATAATCACATCATCTCGCTTATTGTCAATATGGTTTTGTGGTGCATAGACATAAATAATAAGTCTTTGAGTATCAGAAAGGTTGAGCATAAGTGAACTTCGTGGGCATATAGAAAAATTTAAGACAATTTTGGGTGTTAGAATAATTTCTGTACTCACAAGTAAATGCACATAAAGTTTGGGTACATTGAAAAATTTTCCTGTACGAGAGTAAACCCTTCACTTTTTGTGTGGCTCCCAGAGAAAAAATAGGCTAAAATTACAACAGATTTTCCTCCATTTAAAAAAAAAAAATATCATAAACTTTTAAAAATGCATAAAACTAACACGAATTTAGTCATTTTAAAAAAGCTACGGCATGCCGTTAACGATGAAGTTGAAAGGGATCAAAATGCCCCTAGTTTAATTGACCCTCACAATCAATTTGACAAAAATCAATTTTATTATTTCAGAGAAATAAGGAAATAATTGTCATAAAACGGTCATGCGATATGCACGTGACCGTTAACTTAATATCCTGTTGATGAACGATAGTCTCTTGAAAAATCAGAATGCAATTTTGAAGCTCATAATAAGTTTTTTAGAAACGAGAAAAATTTTATGGCAATTTTTTTTGCATTTTAACCAAAAAAGGCAAAATGGGGTGCATGCAGAGAGTCGCCAAGGCCAGGACAATATCCTTGTTAGGCTACATGAGATAGCCAAATTAGAATTAGAGAACAACACAAATAAAGTTAGAACTAATTCTGAGTTAAACTTTTGCACCCAGAAAGTAGGGGGAACAGTGCATAATTTATAAAAAAAAAAAAAAAAAAAAAAAAAAAAAAAAAAAAAAAAAAAAAAAAAAAAACCCTTTAGATGACGCGAGAGATCATCAACGTTATCTAGAAGTTTTCATCTCCCATCTAAAAATTTAGCAACTTACTTAATCGAGAATAAATGGTCTATTTTATCCTCGATTAAACTCCCTTCTATCAATAAACCGTTAAATTCATATTTGACACTAATTTTCAAAATTTCTGGCCCCGAATCAATCTAAATTCTGCTGCAGGAGACTAGGCCTAAACATCAAAAGCTGAAAACAAGTTTCTGAGCTGTGATCTATTTTTTTCCTTGCAAATCTGAATCTAATGACCTAGTTTAGTCTCGTATCCCCAATTAAACTCCTTCAATCTATATATTGTTAGATTCGTAATCGAGTCTCCGTTTTAAAACTTATGGTCTTGACTCATCAATCTAAGTTCCGTAGAGGGAGATAAGGTTAGGGAGTCCTGCTCAGTTTGAATACCTAAATCCCTTATCTTGCCAAGGGTCGAGTCGAACGCCCCAGTTTGAATCAATATAAGAGAGAGTCCATCTTTATCTTGCGGTGCATGCTCGGCTGCAAATAAGGATGAACTGGCCCGGGAGCTTACACCTCATTTGAATTAAGATTACGTTTAAGGATAAAGATTTTTGTAATCGAATTTGATTCTTTCGTTAATCACCCGACCCGTTCGAAATTCGAACTAGGTGAAGATATCGGGTTAAATGCTTTGAAAGTAGCCATGTGTCGCACATCCGTCAGAGGTTGACTGGACATGTGTCACAATCATGGAGGGTCAGAAAGTGATCACTGCAGATGCTCCCTGCTCTCTTTCCTTCGAAAGAGGTCGGGAACTCTCCTTCAGGGAATTTCAGGTTCTCGGAGTCTTCGATATAGAGAGGGAAGCAGAATGAAATTAGGACTTTCTAGGCCTAGACCCAAGGCGTTTACCGTCACTTCAGGTTTTGTCATGTAGTAGCATGCGTGGCAATACAGCCTGACTAAGCTTTAAATGTGCGTCCAATCCGGCGCGACGCCGATCAAATTATCGCCTTTCGTGCCACGCTTTGTTTGAGGTGGGTATCGCGTATCTGTAGTGGCTGCATTGGGAAGGTAATCGTCTTTTTATGAAGTGAGCAATTTTTGAGGAAGGCATGGCCTATCTAGCACGACGGTTTGAGTCCCTTCTTTTATAACACGTGTAGGATCCCAAGTGGAGCGATGCTTCGTCTTCCTTTGGGATTAGGAGCCTAGGAGGTTGGTTTTTATGCTTCTTCCCCCTATATATTGGTGGGACTCTTCAGGAGTGATCTGGCCTACTTCCTAAAAATTTCCTACTATTTAAGGCCTTCTCCTGTTTTACAAGTAGCGATGTCTGTTTCGTTCTTCATTCGGTAGAGAAAAGTGATGGAATGGGCGGTGATCTTGCAACACTCCTAGTATTTGGGAATATGTTTGTCAAGGAGTTTCAGTTCTTGCGAAGGGCTCACCAAGCAGTCTCAGTTCTTGTGATGAGGCCCAGTTGTGGGGATAGACAAGGAATAAACTATCTTCTGTTTGGTCTATATGTTTGGCCTTTGGTTAGAGCTGACTGGGGTAAAGTTTGTGTTTGATCCCCTTCTTTCCTTGAAGCAAGCATGTAGCAGGGAGTATAAGGGTATTCAATGACGGTATTAGGGGTCGGTCGTCTATGCTCTTATAGGGTACCGCCTCCTTGTCTGTCTCCGCTCCAGAGTTATGACCTAGGCATAGGTATCCTCCTTCTCCTTGCAGGCTACGGTCTGCAATTTGATCATGGTTCTCTTTGCTGGTGGCTTTCCTGGGAGTTCTCAGTATCGTCGCTTGTCCGGCTCTGGTGGATTGCTTGCTTAGGAGTCATCACCAGGACACAACTTGGGACGTGATAATGAGCGCCCCTGCTTTTTCTCTCAGGAAGAACGCATACATGTAAAACAAAAACTTGCATTTATATCACATTTGTTAAATGTATATGCATTTGTAAGAGGAGGGATGTAATCTAAAACTTTGTAATACATAGAATAGACAATCAATTATAGTTTTGTTCAAATCTTGCCTTGCTTATGATTGTGATCTTTTTACTTCTTTGGAGTTGTCTTGCTTTGTAGCCCATTGGAATGACTCAGTGTGTGGATTCCTGGTAGGGCTTGCGAGAGGATTCACAGTTAGGGGAAGCCCACCCGCAGGGGCAAGTTCCTGTCTGTCAGGAGTTCCCCGGTCGGTAACCGTCAGGGTGTAGAGGACCCATGTAAGTTACTCTCAGAGAGGTTCGACGGACAAGAATCCATTTTTCAGGAGCTTCTCGGTCGGTAACCGTCAAGGTATAGAGGACCTATGTAAGTTACCCTCGGAGAGGTTCATCGGACAAGACTCCGTCTTTCATGAGCTTCTCGGTCGGTAACTGTCAAGGTGTAGAGGACCCATGTAAATTTCCCTCAGAGATGTTCGTCAAGCAAGACTCCGTTTTTAAGGAGCTTCCTGTTCGATAACTGTCAGGATGTAGAGGACCCATGCAAGTTCCCTCGGAGTGGTTCGCCGGGCAAGATTCCATCTTTCAGGAGCTTCCCAATCGGTAACCGTCAGGGTGTAGAGGACCCATGTAAGTTACCCACGGAGAGGTTCGTCGGGTAAGACTCCATCTTTCAGGAGCTTCTCGGTCCGTAACCGTCAGGGTGCAGAGGACCCATGTAAGTTACTCTCGGAGAAGTTCGTCAGGCAAGACTCCGTATTTCAGGAGCTTCCCGGTCAGTAACCGTCAGGGTGTAAAGAACCCATGTAAGTTACTTTCAGAGAGGTTCATCGGGCAAGACTTCATCTTTTAGGAGCTTCCTGGTCGGTGACCGTCAAGGTGTAGAGGACCAATATAAGTTACTCTCGGAGAGGTTTATCGGGGAAGACTCCGTCTTTTATGAGCCTCTCGGTCGGTAACCGTCAGGGTGTAGAGGACCCATGTAAGTTACTCTCAGAGAGGTTCATCGGGAAAGACTCCGTCTTTCAAGAGCTTCCAGGTCGGTAACAGTCAGGGTGTAGAGGATCCATATAAATTACTCTCGGAGAGGTTCATCGAGTAAGATTTTGTCTTTCAGGAGATTCCCGGTCAGTAACCGTCGGGGTGCAGGGGACCAATGTAAATTATTCTCAGAGAGGTTCGTCGGGCAAGACTTCGTCTTTCAGGAGCTTCCCGGTCAGTAACCGTCAGGGTATAGAGGACCCATGTAAGTTACTCTCGGAGAGGTTCATCGGGCAAGACTCCGTCTTTCAGGAGCTTCTCGGTCGGTAACCGTCAAGGTGTAGAGGACCCATGTAAGTTACTCTCGGAAAGGTTCATCGGACAAGACTCCGTCTTTTAGGAGCTGCTCGGTTGGTAACCGTCAAGGTGTAGAGAACCCATGTAAGTTTCCCTCGGAGATGTTCGTCGATCGAGACTTCGTCTTTCAGGAGCTTCCTATTCGATAACTGTCAGGTATAGAGGACCTATGTAAGTTACCCTCGGAGAGGTTCGTCGGGCAAGACTCAGTGTTTTAGGAGCTTCCCTGTTGGTAACTCTTAGGGTGTAGAGGACCCATGTAAGCTACCCTCAGAGAGGTTCGTCGGGCAAGACTTTGTCTTTCAGGAGCTTCCCGGTCAGTAATTGTCAGGGTGTAGAGACCCATATAAGTTACTCTCGAAGAGGTTCATCGGGCAAGACTCCGTCTTTCAGGATCTTCCCGGTCGGTAACTGTCAGGGTGTAGAGGACCCATGTAAGTTACTCTCGTAGAGGTTCATCGGGTAAGGCTCCGTATTTTAGGATGTAACGCCCCGCCATAACGGATACGGAGACGCTACTGCGACGTATATATGCAGGACAGAAACATCCTCACGTATATACGTTAAGCATCAGTACATACCAGAATCAGAGTATAGAAGTATGTAGTGTATATGCATTCCAACATAAGGAGTACAACTTACAAAGTTATCACAGATCGTGATATAATATTACATGTACATTATACCATGGCCAGGCACAAAAGTAAAATTTACAACATGTACAATACAAAAGTTGCTCACGAGCTGAGAGAAAATCCCTCAAGCTAGAAGGAAGAGTTAGGTATGGAAGGATCTGGGACTAGTCAGCTTGCTTCGAGAGGTAAGCTTGATCTTCAGCGGAGGGCTCCACTTCAATCCAAACTTCAGAACCTGAACATGCAAGTCCAGGGGAGTCAGAAACTCTCCAAAAAAATGTTCAGGTGAATGCCAAGTGGCATGTAGAGATAAGTATATGTGTATAGATATAACCAAATCAGTAAACAAGCATCAAAAGCTGTATCGCGTGTACGTGATTAATAAGCATGTGATGGAGGCACAACATGATGTAAGCGATAAAGCATGAATAAATCTTTTATTACTATTTTTAATATTTATTCTTATTACTCGTCCTACCCATATGTCTAGTTATGTGTAATAGCGTCCTAGCACACATACATCCACATATGAGGAAGTCGAGGCTGTTACTGAAAACTAGCGGGGGGTATCAACGAATAATGTTTACAGTGGTCTCGTGCATATCCGGGACCACAACCCAGGATGTTCCGTTGTCGGTGTACAGAACCTACCGCGAGGCGTATAGGAGGGTCTTATAAGATGACCTTTTTCAAGATGGTACCAAGAAGGAGGGAGCCAGTGCTCCCCTTGGTCACCTGAAGTCCCTCAGGTCGAACCGAAAGTTTTAGTTGCACAACATACCTAATATCACTGTAAACACGAACATATATTGATATCCTCAAGTTTCCCCCGAACCGGTGTAAGTTGTTCTTTTTACGATTCATAAGGTAATTATCAGATTCTTAGAATGTACAAGAGTATATCAAGAATGTTTAGTGTACATAAGTACTATCAGGAGATCATGTTAACATTTCCGTGAGTGATAATTACAAGTCAGGTATGACATGTTAAATGGTAGGTGATAGTATGTGGGTGTCAAGTGGTAACGTGCTAGAGGTTAGGTGTCAGGTGATAACATGTCTGAGATTGGGTGATAGCAAGGCAAGCAAATGCAGATATTAACTGTTAATGTAGCTAATTACCAAGCAAATGAATATCTAAGTGGAGCTAAGCAGTGCTGGAGGCACGAACAACGAATAATATTTAATCATTAAAGCGCTTGGCGGAGCTACTGGAACAACTTGACTTAAAAGTTAGTCTAAAATCTGGCAGTCTCGCTTAAGCGAGTCTAGTGATAAAGCGCTGAGCGCTGAGTGCTAAGCATGCCAAACCAGGCGGAGTATAAAAGACCTGACGGTCTAAGCGCACTCATCTTTCGAGGAAGTGGGCGAGAAGGCCCGGAGGCTAAAGTACGCTCGGAGTCTAAGCGCACTCTCCGTAACTATCACGAAACACATAAGGGTACAACAACAACAACAACTAAGCCATATGTCCCAAGTATTTGGGGTAGGCTACATGAACCAAAAGAAAATTACGCCGGATCGGGCACATGGTTCAGCTTTCTCCACTCATTCCTATCGAGCAATATGCCTTCACTAAGACCTTTAGCCTTTATATCTTGTCATATTACCTCCATCCATTCTTCGGTCTCCCCTGTGCTCTTTTAACTTTCTTAAATTGATACACTTTACTCGTCGGACTGGCGCATCTGTATATCTACGTCGCACATGACCAAATTATCATAGGCAATTTTCTCTCATCTTCTCTTCTATAGAGGTTACACCTATCTTAGTACGAATATCCTCATTTCTCACCTTATCTCTCCGCGTGTTACCACACATCCAACGAAGCATGCGCATCTCTGCTACACTCATCTTATGGACATGATGTCTCTTTATAGCCCAACATTCTGTGCCATATAACAAAACTGGCCTAATAGCAGTCCGATAAAACTTTTCCTTCAGCCATAACAGAATGTTACGATCACATAAAACTCCTGTTGCACTCCTCCATTTCAACCAGTCAGCTTGGATCCTATGGTTGACATCACTATCAATCTCCCCATCCTTTTGGATAATAGAACCCAAGTACTTAAAATGACTGCTCATCATTATTTCTTGTCCATCTAATCTCACAGTACTATAATCTCAGATTTTCTGTTTACTGAATTTACACTCCATATATTCAGTTTGGGCCCTACTTAGTCTAAAACCTCGAGATTCTAGCATTTGCCACCATAACTCCAATTTGGCATTTACCTCATCTCTCGTCTCATCGACTAGGATAATATCATCAGCAAATAGCATACACCATGGTAACTCATCTTGAATAGCTCTAGTAAGCTCATCCATCACTATGACAAATAAGAATGGACTCAATACAGATCCTTGATGCAATTCAATTGTGATAGAAAAGTCACTCGTTATACCTCCACAAGTTCTGACATTTGCCACTACTCCATCGTACATATCCTTGATTATGTCAATATATTTGATGGGGACTCCCTTTTTCATCAATGTCCACCATAATACCTCTCTTGGCACCTTATCATAAGCTTTTTCTAAATCAATAAAGACCATATGCAAATTTCTCTTCCTCTCTCGAAATTCCTCTATAAGTTGATGAAGCAAATGAATAGTCTCTGTTGTCAATCACCCGCATGAACCCAAACTGGTTCTCTGATATTGTAACATTCTGCCTTAACCTGTGTTCAATTACCCTTTCTCAGAAATTCATGGTGTGACATATGAGTTTTATTCCACGGTAGTTTGAACAACTCTGGATATCACCCTTGTTCTTATAGAGAGGTACTAAGGTACTCTTCCTCCACTCATTAGGCATCTTTTTAGTTAGCCAGATCTTGTTAAAGAGATTTGTCAGCCATCTCACGCCCACCTCTCCTAAGCATCTCCATACCTCAATAGGAATTCCATCTGGGCCAACAACTTTCCTTGACTTCATCCTCTTTAAGGCCTCTTTAACTTCAGATTCGCTAATTCTGTGCATATAACTATGATTCATATCCTGACACTGAATGATAAGGTCATCTAAGTCTTGGGTAGCCAGCCCGAGAGTGAGCAGAAACCCGGAGTCGGTACGAGAGTACCTGCACGTGATGTTAGTATCACACGAGCATGCATATAAATGTGAGACTATTTAGGCTACCATGGAGTAGTAAAGCCTGAAGGCTGAGTAGAGAGCCCAGGACCAAAGTACGCTCAGGGTCTAAGCGCTCGAGCGTCAAGATCGCATCTAGCACTCGGTTGGAGTCAAACTCGTTGGATCGCGTTTGGATCGAGTCAGCTTGGAGATAAGAAGATCTCGGTTTGTGTTTAGTTTAGTTGTTTAGATCTTGTGTAAAGGTAGATAGTATTGATATGCTCAAGTTTACACATACACAAGTTTTAAAGTTTATTGGTTTTGGTTTTGGTTTAACCGGTTTTGAATTTCATGTCAAAAATATAGATATATATATCCTATATGTATATTAGATTCTATCCACATACAATATGCTTCAAATTTATTTTAATATCATGTTTTTGTATTTACATAAGTTTTTGAGAAAATCGGATTTCCATTTCAAAGTTTGGTTTTTGGAAAATACCGATTTTGTGTTTAAGCCAAATTTCAATATCACAAAAATGGTTCAAATTATTTATAATATGTGTTGAATTTTAGTCACACATATTTATATTTCAAAGATCTTATAACAACTTATTTTTGTGAAATTTATGTGATTTTATGGGATTTAATTGAAATTAAAAAGACAAGTTTTCAATACCTAAAATCCCAGCCAGACTGCTCTGGCGGTCGACCGGACGGTTGACCAGACCAGGAGTCGGTCGACCGTCACGGTCGACCGATGTGTACGGGACGTGCACAAAGGCCAGCCTATTCGACCGGTCGACCGCACGGTCGACCCACTGAAAGCACCCCACTCTCGGGTGGGGGCCGGTCGACCGGGCGGTCAACTGATGGCTTTGGCCCGGTCGACCGGGCGGTCGACCAGAGGCACAATAGTCATAAATATGACCGTTGCGCCGGTCGACTGGGCGGTCATCCGGAAGGGTAATTTTGCCTTTTCCAGACTGCCAACGGGCAGATTTATGAGGGGTTATAAATAGCCCCCCTCTTGAGTTGTTTTATACAAGTTTTAAGAGAGCAATTTTTCTCACTTTTACAAGTGTTTAACAACAAGTTTTTAAAAGAGTTTTTGGGCTAAAAGATTTTATCTTTATTTGTTTTCAAGGGTTGGAAAAATAAAGAAAAATAGAGTATTTGGAATATTGGTTTTGATCTTCATTTCTATCTTATTCTAATTGTTTTTTAAGTATTTTTCTTTGTGATTTGTATTTCAAACACCTTGTATTCTCACACTCGAGCTATCATATCTATCCTACCTATAGGATCTTTATTTTGTGAAAAAATTTGGTTTGTGGTTTGTTGAGACCACCAAGTGTTGTAAATCTCTTTGCTTTGAGTTGTGGGTATCCCTCTTGTGTAGAGGTGATTGTGGAGGGGTTTGGTTTGGTTGGTATCCCTCTAAGTGTAGAGGTGATTGTTGGAGTGTTGGCTTTGAGCTTTATCCCTCTAGTGTGAGGTGATTGTTATTTGGCTAAGTGCCTATCCCTCTAAGTGTAGAGGTGATTGTTTTTGGGCCTTGCCTCTTGTGTAGAGGTTGTGTTTGTTGGAGAGAGGAATTGTGTACTCCAAGTTTGTATTACCCAAATCCTCAGTGGAGGTTCCCTGTGTGGGAAGTCCGGTGTGAACGATTTAGTGAAAATCCTTCTGTGTGAAGGCGGGGACGTAGAGCAGTGGCTCGAACCTCGAAACATATCTTTGTGTTTGCATTTGAACCACTATATCTAAACTCTCTCTATGTCTTGCATTGATTCATATTGCTCATATCTTATATGCTTGGTATTGTTTGTGTGCCTCACTTGTGTTAAACCAAGAGAGCTTCATATAGCACCTCAACTCTTATTTAGAGGAATTTAAAGGAGATAGTCTAGAGCCCTTCACCGGAAATTCGGCTACACTCTTTGGTTACACTAAGTGTGTTGCAATTAGTTTTTAATTCCGTATCATTTGTCATTAGATTAGCCATACACCTATTCACCCCCCTCTAGGTGTACTTTCAGTTTTGGAGTTTGTGGTGGTTTAAATGGAGATGGAGGAGGAAGAAGATGATGGTAGAGAATTGGAGAAGTTTTAATTGTTGTGGTTGTGGTGGAGATAAAGGAAGGGTTGATGGTGGTTAGGGTTTTTGATGGAGAAATGAAAAGGAAAGAAGAGGAAAAGGGTTTTGTAATTGTAATTGGAGTTAAAGGAGAAGAAAAAAGAATTAAGGTGAGGGTCTTTTTATAAAATGGATAGTGGTGAGGTGGCCTTGGCTGGCCATGGTGATGGAAGAGGGGAGTTAAGTGGTTTGGGATATTTTGGAGAAATTTTGGTGAAAAGGTGTAGAATGTAACGGAAGGATGGAGAATATTTTAGAATATGTGGAAGGAAAAGGAAGGAAAGAAAAAGGAAAAAGAAAAGAAAAGGAAAAAGAAAATATTTAATTGGAAGAAAAGTGAAAATAATTAGAGTGGTGGATTCCCCGAATTCGGTTGCGGATGCGGAAAACTTTTGAAAAAAATACCGAAATCGTCTGAAAATCAAGTATCTCCGAACGACCTGAAAAAATTCTCAAAAATTAAGAATATTATTATAAGAATCATAATAAAATATGTTTCAAGAAATTCTTTACGATTTTCAAATTAAAAATCCTAGAATCGATCGCTAATATTAATCGACACCAAATCTGGCCGAAATCTGTTAAATTCTGAAAATTCCCAAAAAATGTATTAAGATAGTGAAAATTATTATAAGAAAATTTGAAAGCAATTTATCAAAATTCAATTATATTTGTAAATTAAAAATCCGGGAATAAACCAGCAGTACCTGATTAATCCCGATTTTAGGGTTTTTCTAAAATAATTCTGAAAAATTTTGAAAATCATGAAAATTCTAATATATTGGAAAATAATGTTTGAAGTTGAAATTCGTCAAATCTAATTAACAGAGAGGTCAAATCATGTAGTACTGCTATATGAGCAAAATAAATAAGAGAATAAGAAAATACGCTCGAAAAATCGGAATACGTATCTGAGTACGTATTCTACGGATGGAGTGTTACAATCCATCCACCTTACAAAAATTTCATCCTCAAAATTTTGTTAAGGGGGATATGAAGGTAGAGAAGAATAGGGAGAAGGAATTTTACCAACTAAGATGTAAATAGTTGAGGGTAACGCTCACGAATAATATCCTCTCGTTCTCACGTAGCTTCTCCTGGAGCATGCCTATTCCAAGAAACCAATACTAACGATATTTTCCTATTCTTCAGGTCTTGACACTTTTGTCCAGAATGGCCATCGGCTGGTCTTTTAGGATGAATCTAGTTGTAGTTCTAGTTCTGAGTGATTTAGAATATGACTCTCATCCTTGACATACTTTCTTAGCTGTGATATATGAAAGACATTATGAACTCCTTTTAATGATGGCGGTAATGCCAATTGGTAAGCTTACATCTCCCACAGGATCCAAAATCTCAAATGGGCCGATGTATCTCGACTAAGTTTCCCGCGAATACCAAATCAGATTATCCCTTTGGTTGGTGATATCCTTAAAAATACATGATCACCTGCTCTGAATTCCATAGTCTTCTGTTAGTATTAGCCTAACTTTTCTGTCGGCTTTGTGCTGCCTGGAGGTGATCTTTGATAATTCTAACTTTATATGTTGTCTGAAATAGTATATCTGGCCCCAAAAGTCTTCTTCACCGACTTCGTCCCAACATAACGCGACCTGCATTTTCTACATACAAACTTCAAATGGAGCCATCTTGATACTGTCCTGATAGCTGTTATTATAAGAAAATTCTACCAAATGAAGATAGTCTTCCCATGACCCTTTGAATTCTATCATACAGGCTTGCAACATGTCTTCAAGAATTTGGATAGTTCGTTCAGACTGCCTGTCTGTCTGAGGATGATATGAAGTACTGAACTTCAGATGAGTTCCATGATTTTCTTGGAGACTTTTTCAGAAATGTAATCGGAATCTCGTGTCTCTATCTGACACGATGCTAACCGGAACTCCATAGAGATGAACTATTTCCTTAATATATTTATTTGCAAGAACTCCTGTTGTCTGACCTACTCTGAATGGTATGAAGTGAGCTAATTTTGTGAGGTGGTCAATGATTACCGATACTGCATTGTTACCCTTAGGACTGCGAGGTAGAGCTGTGATAAAATCCATGGTGATATGTTCCCACTTCCATTCGGGTATCGGTAATGGTTGTAGAAATCCATCTGTTCTCTGATGTTCTATCTTTATCTGCTGGAAAACTAAGCATTTGGTCACATACTGGGCTATCTCTCTCTTCACAACATTCCACCAGAACTTCTGCTTCAAGTCTTAATACATTTTAGTTCCACCTAGGTATATAGAATAAGCTGAACTGTGTGCCTCTGCCAGAATTTTCCGTCGAATTTCTCCTTGTGGTATACATGTTCTGTTACCAAATTAAAGTGCATCATCCGAACGAATACGGACATCAGTCCTTAGTCCAACTTCTACTTGAGCTCTGAATTTCTGTAATCTGGGGTCTTCATTTTGAGCTTTTTTAATTTCATTCATCAGGGTTGATTGAATCTGAAAGGTCGTTAACTGACCTGACTCATCAGTTCCTTGTACTAGCATTAAGTCCAATTTTATAATTTCCCGAAGCAATTCCTTCTGTTGAGTGAGTTGTATTAATACTTTATTTTCTGATTTTCTGCTCAAGGCATCTGATACTGTATTGACCTTGCCAGGATGGTACTGTAAGTCTATGTCATAGTCTGCCATCAATTAAGCCACTGCCTTTGCCTCATGTTCAGTTCTTTCTGCGTGAAAATATACTTAAGACTCTTGTGATCAGTATAAATTAATATTGTCCCCTAGAAGACAATGCCTCCAGATCTTTAATGTGAATTTTACCGCTGCCAGCTCTAAGTCATGAGTTGGGTGATTTCTCCTATGTGGTTTCAATTGCTTGGATGCATAAGCTATGACATGATCATGCTGCATCAATATACATCCTAGGCCTTTTCTGGATGCATCACTGTATATAACCATCCCTCCTGTTCCTAAGGGAGTCTTCAAGATTGGAGCTATAATTAGTCTTTTCTTTAACTGTTCGAATGCTGCAGTACATTCCTTTATCCATATATACTTTTCTCCTTTTCTGGTGAGCTTTGTTAACGGGGCTGCAATCTTAGAGAAGTCCTGGACAAATCTCTTGTAATATCCGGCTAATCCAATAAAGCTTTTAATTTCCGTTATTGTCCTTGGAATTGGCCAATCCTTTACTGTCTGGATTTTGCTGGGGTCAACTGAAATTCCTTCTTCAAAAATCATATGACCTAGGAAAGCTATACAGTCTAACCAGAATTCACACTTGCTCCGCTTAGCATGAAGTTTTCTTGCTGGAGAGTCGGCAATAATATCCTCAAGTGTTCTGCATGCTCTCTGTCGCTCTTAGAATATATCAAGATATCATTGATGAATACAATGACAAACTGATCCAAATATGGCGAGAAAATTTTGTTCATCAAATCTATAAAGAGTATTGGGGCATTGGTCACTCCGAAGGGCATGATGAAACTCGAAATGACCATCGAGAGTTCTGAATGCTATCTTCTGAATATCCTCTTTCTTCACCTTTAGCTGATGATAACCTGACTGTACATTCAATTTAGAAAATACTCGGGTTTCATTAAGTTGATCAAAAAGATCATCAATTCTTGGTAAATGATACTTATTCTTGATGGTAACTTTGTTTAATTCCCTGTAGTCTATACACAATCGCTTACCACCATCTTTCTTGTTTGCTAATAGCATTAGAGCTTTAGATATTTGAACTATGCCCGGAATGGTATCAATGGAGAACTCAACCACTCTGTCGGGTGGGAGTCCTGAGATCTCTTCAAACACTTCTAGAAACTCATTCCAAACTGGTACTCCCTTCTTCTTAATCTCAGTAGTAGTCATCTGTGTTTTTCTTTTGGCAGACATATGTTCTCCGTCAACTTGGAATTCAGGCTAAAGCGGTATTCTGAAAATAACCTTCTTGTTCTGACAATCAATAACCGCATGGTATTTGCTGAGCCAAGTCATGCCTAATATCACGTCGTACCCTTTAGTGTCTAGTACGAGCATATCTACGGTAATGTCCTGTTACATAGTTCTACTAGGTGTCTATACAAATTCTATTGTAGATGACTACCCTATTCCCGGTACTAGGTGGTCTAAATATTTAACATGTATAGAATGCAAAGCAGTGAAACTATCTGATATGTAACAATGAGAAGCGCAAGAATCAAAGAGAGCTAGAACAGGTTTAGAGTGTACCGTGATCTTACCTGTTATCACTTCTTCGAAAGTTTTGGCTTCTTCCGCTGTTAAGTTGTAGGCTTGTCCCCTTCCGCGACCTGCTGCAGTTCTGACTCCTCTTTGGACTGGGCGGATAACCTGCTGTCTAGGAGGGGAAGGGGCCCTCCTAACCATTGGTCTTGAGTTCCTCTGTCCATTTAGTACTAGAGGTGCTGGCAAAGCCCGATTTATGTCTTATTCTTCTATAGGGACAACCTTCTATTGCATAGTTACTGGAACCACATGCTAGGCATAACCCTACGGCAATTCTGTTGAGAGTGACCTAGTTTCTGGCAATAATTGCAAATAGGAAATGGTTGGGTTAGCAGGGAAGGGGCTGGTCAAAATAGTCGTCTAATTATCGGGACTTTTGCAGCTCTGACTGGACCTCCTCTGCCTAATTGTTGAAATGGCCTTTTCATGGCCTGCTTCCTTATCTGGTTAAGTTGCTTTTTTCCAATCCTCGCTCCACCTCCCGAGCTATAGTGAGAACTTGAGAATATGTTTTCAGCTGTTGGGAAATCAAGAGGACTTAAATATCCATTTGTAAGCCCTGCTGAAATCTGCTTGCCCGCTTCTCTTCATCGGTCACCATATATGGAGCAAAATGACTCAGCCTTAAGAACTTAGCGACATATTCATCAACAGATCAGTTTCATTGCTGAAGTCGGATGAACTGTTCTTCCATCTCTTTTTGAGCTGTAGTAGAAAAGAATCTATCATAAAAACTCTTAGAGAACTGGCCCCAAGTGATGGGTTTATCCAGTCTCACTTCTTCAGCTAGCCACCAGGTTCTGGCTACATCTTTCAATTGAATCTTGGCGACCTCTACCTGATTTTCCTTTGGGACCCGAGCTGCGTTCAAAAGATCAGTAGTGTCGATCAGCCATTGCTTGGCATCTAGAGGTCTCTCTTCCCCTGTGAATTTGCTGACTGCAATCGCCTGAAGTCTGATACGTTACCCAGTCTTTGTTCCTTAGGAGCTGCCATTAATCCTTGCCAAAGGAGTTCTATCTGCTTCTGTTAATTCTCCATCATATTAAAGATAAACCTCAGAATATCTGCATTCTCTCTCATGGGTCTGTTCTGTGATTGTTCAGAGCTGTTATGACCCATCCTTCTATCCATATCTATGTTGGTAAAAGATGACTGGAACTGAAAAGCAAAAAGATAGATAGATCTTAGAAATCAAGGGAAGGAGTATCAGAAAGGAATAGAAAACCTTGTACGTTGTAGTTGGATTGTATAACCAAAACTCATAAATTCCAATTGCAAATTAATATTCCATTAATTTGCTGTTTAGTTGTATTGTAGGTATGAGAGGCTAGGCTCTAATACTACCCTGTAACGCCCTGCCATAACGGATACGGAGACACTACTGCGACGTATATATACAGGACAAAATAACCTCACGTATATTCGTTAAGCATCAGTACAGACCAGAATCAGAGTACAAAAGTATGTAGTATATATACATTCTGTCACGCTCCGCTTCCCAAAATACTCTGGAGCGGAGACGCGACACGAGTCGGCGACGCATATACGCAAGGAAAATCCCTCACGTATACATGCTAGGCCTTAAATGACCCGAAACAAGTTATAAATTTAAACTATAATGAATCATGATTATTGCAATATCACATATATGCATCCACGCATGATATCGTATAAATAAAGACTAGAATAACAACTGAATCTGATATAACGAGAATCAGGAAAAAATGAAGGCAAGAAAGATAAGAATACCAAAATCAGATAGGGAGAGGCTCTAGCTCTTCACGAAGCGTACGGTCCCACGTACACCTGCACATAGAAACAAAGCGTCCAATATCTGGACGTTCAAATCCAGGGTCGTCAGAAAGCGACCTGGTGAGAGTGTGTGTGTGAAGAGGAGAGCTCATGCATATAAACAATGTGCACAGAATAACAAGATAAACTGCAGTCATAAGATAACTAAATAACATGATAAACAAACAACTGAAGGATAACTGCATAATAACATGAATGAAGATATAAGACAACTATTATAACTGTAAACTAATAGCTGATGTCAAGATGTGTAACCTAGCAATGTCACTAATCTGCTTGGTTATTATTAACTTAACTAATGTACTGCTTAGCTGTGTCCCATACCACAGCCGTTTTCTCACATATCAAATAAAGTTATCGTTATTATAACTGCCTGCCAATGTAGTGCATGTGTTTTGGAAGAGTACCGTGCATGCTCGGTACCAGGTCTAACACCCTAGTGCTGAAGCAGGACAAGCCGCAAGGCTCTAATAACTGAGACCACAGCTCCACACGAAAAGACAACTTGTGTGGTGCCGTAATCCGGGCATAACCCTGACAGCTGACAATTGAATAACTAGGTAGCCAGTACTACCTTGGTTCCCCATGGTTGGAACCCACAACTCGGTACCATAATAAATCCTTTCAAATACACGACATGCATCATCAGGCAATTACCCCTATTCCCCGGGTTATGGTGTCTTTTTATTAAAGCAATCAACATGAGTTATTATGTAATTGTAACGCCCCGATCCTGGCGGATACGGAGACATTACTGCAACGTATATACGTAGGTCAGAACTACCCTCACGTATATACGCTAAGCATCAGTACAAGCAAGAATCAGAGTACGGAAGCAAGTGGTGCATTATACATTCCAACAATGAGTACAATTACAAAGTTATCACCAGAGGTGATCCAATATTACATGAATATTACATCACTGATATGCGCAATTGCGAGATTACAAGAGATGTACAAGTATGAACAGTACAAAAGGCACTCACGAGTTTACAAAAGGAAAACTCGAGAGGCACACAGGGGGCCTGGAAGGATAGAGCTTCAGATGGTCAGCTGGGGATCCATGCTACCGCTGCGCCACTCTGATCAGCAACTGGGAGAATCCACACGCTCCAAGCTCCATGACCTGGACATGAGAATCCAGGGGAGTCAGATGAAACTCCCCAGGCGAGTGGTGATACAAAAGCCGGGTGGCATGCTGAGATAAGTACAAGTGTATCGATAAAACCGAATCATAATCATGCATTGAAAACCGTGTCGTGAGTAGAAGCATGTATAAGCAGGTAGATATGTAACAAGTGATATCAAGCAGGAAGTACTCATGGTATGATAAGACAAGAGAAGGTAGAGATGATATGGTAACACCAGATATCTCCTAAACTAACATAAAACCAATGAAAACCGATAAAACCGATAAAACCGATTACGAGCAAAACCATTTGTACAAGCTTAGGTCACGGCCCCATGAGACTAGTACTTCGAAGGAATAATCCAAACAAGGAAACCCTCATCTATATACTTTTGTCTCATGTCACCGTAATCCGAGCGCGTACAACCCGAGTTACAAAACCACAGCAAATTGCATATTCGTATGTTATTATAATTGGGGCCGCCTAAGTTCCAAGCTTCAGTATGTGTCCCATTCCCACATACTTCCACTCACAACTTATATAGCCAGTTATTTGGAAACTGATAAAGTTCGATGAATCATGTTCTGGATGGGCCCCGTACATGCCCGGGACAACGGTTCAGGAGTATCCGGTGCTGAGCCGGAACGTACCGCTAGGTACCGGGACTTATGGACGCCCGAACAGGAATAGAGTATCGCAGATCCCATAGAAATAGGCCTAGGGCGTGTGCATACCCGGCAGGAATAATCAGGAGTAGGGGTGCCAGCACACCCCACGGAATCCCTGGTGGCCGCCAGGAGATCCCCAAGTATTTGGCCACGCGTGACTCGATAGTGCCACCATGAACATGATTAATCAGGGCCCATCAGTTTCCCCCAAACCAGGTGCAAGTTGTTTATTATAACTTACCAATATTAACAGATTACGGGAATAACTGGTCATGACAGGAAATGGCCCTACAGATTCAAGAGGTGGCCCCCACAGATTCAAGAGGTGGCCCCCACCGGGTACGGTGTGGCACTTTGTTCCATGTGGCACTTTGTTCTGAGGGGATGGATTCTAGAGGTGGCCCCCACAGATTCAAGAGGTGGCCCCCACCGGGTGGTGTGGCACTTTGTTCCATGTGGCACTTAGTTCCATTCAGGATAACAAGGCAGGATTCCCGTAATGTGATAATCACAAGTCAAGTATTAATATAACAGGGTACATAACAGGCATAACAGGAGGCAGGTAACCAATCATGTCAAGAGGTTGATATTAGTCCGGTGGCAAGTCATGTCATGACAAGAGGTCTTGCTAAGTAGTAGCATGTCAAGTGCTAGATGATAACAAATCAGTTGTCAGGTGATATACATGTGTTAAAAGGTATCATGTAAATGACAAGTAGTATAAACAGGAGACAGGCATTAGCATGTCGTAAAGCAGTAGCTGAGCACAACTAAGCGGAGCTGAGCAAGCTGGAATACAGACAGCAAGCAGGATTTATCCCTGGAGCGTCTGGCAAGGTTACCGGGACAACTCGGCTTAAAGTGCGAGTAGGAAATCCGGCAGCATCTCGCCTAGACGAATCTAGTGACAAAGCGCTGAACGCTGGTCATGATAACCAGGCGAAGCCGAAAGACCTGACGGTCCTAATCACGTCTCTGACGAGATAGTGAGGAACCGGAGGCTGAATACCGAGAGACCTGCCGGCCCCAATCACCTCTCTTTCGAGATAGTGAGTGACCGGAGGCTGCATAACGGGAAGACCTGCCGGTCCCAATCACCTCTCTTTCGAGATAGTGAGCGACCGGAGTCTGCAAGCTGAGAGACCTGCAATGTTAGTACCACATGTAATAAAGCAGCAAGTACGTCATATGCATGGTATATGTACAGGGATGAAACTACCCTAGTACAAGCATTCGTCACAGAGCAATACATGTCCAGTCATTGGCACTCGGCCATACACAAATACAGGGACTCAGCCCAATACAGAATACATGAAATGGAATACATATCGACCCGACGAAGCGGGAAACCCAAATGGAGGCGAGAGCGAGAACACTCGCCTAAATCACCGGAAAGCCGAAAAGTCTGGAATCCATGGAACTCGCGCACGCGCCAATAATATAATATAATATAAATATTGGGAGAGGAGGAGATACAGGGAGACGCGGGTTTGACAGTGGGACGCGAGGGTCGCAGACGCGGGAGTCGCGTCGCAGGAATAACAGACGCGGGAAAGAGTAGACGCGGGGAATAGGCTCTGCGTCGTGCCAAATGCAGAAACGCGGGAAGCGCGTCAAGGGATTGCCCAGACGCGGGGTTAAGATCCGCGTTAGGAAACAAACAGAGGGGAGGAAAGGTGCTTCCTTTGTTGTGCCCGACGAAGGGAAGTTCGGCCCCAATCCAAAAGGAGGGTACCGGCCCTAAGTCTTGCCAACGGAGAAGAACGCGGACGCGGGAATCACAAACGCGGGAGTCGCGTTGTGAAGACACCACAAACGCGGGGTTCGGGACCCGCGTTCAAATCAGGGCACGAGGGAAACGCGGACGCGATCGTGGGGTCCGCATCGCGTTAGCACGAGGAGATCACAGACGCGGGAGTTAGCCTCGCGTCGTGACGATACAGTAACGCGAAGGTCGCGTTACAAAGAGGGAGCCCGCACGCGGGGGTAAGATCCGCGTCGGCAAGTCACAAAGAGAGACAGGGAGTTGAGGAGAGAGAGAAATCCAAGGGAGAGAGAGGGACCCAGGAGAGAGAAAGAAAGAGAGTGAGGGCAGGTGAGAGAGAGAGAGAGAGAGAGAGAGAGTCCAGGGGAGAGAGAGAGTGCAGGACAGGGGAGAGAAAACAAGGGGGGGCTGTTGCCCCCCTCTGGATCCCGCACAGCACCCCCGGCTGGGGGTGCCCGGCCTGGCCGCCGGCCAGGCGGCGGCGCCGGTCAGGCGGCGGCGCCGGCGGCGCCGGCCACCAGCAAAGGAGGAGGGGGCGGCTGCCCCCTCAACAGAACAGAGGAGGGGGCTTTGCCCCCTTCCTGCAGAGAGAGAAAGAGAGGGGCTTGTCCCCTCTCAGATCAAGCACAGGGGCCCAGGTGGGCCCCTGGCCGCCCGCGACCGCCGGCAGGCCGCCGGCGGCGCCCAAGCCCGGGGGTGGATCCGGCCACCCCCAAGGGAAGAGGGAAGAGGGAAAGTTGGGTTTGGGTTTTTGTGGTGGTGGTGGATTTGGGTTTGGCGGTTGTTTGGAAGTGGAGGTGGAGGAATTGGAAGAGATGGAAGGAGGAGGAGATGTAGGTGGTTGTGGTGGTGGTGTTTGGGTGGAGGAGATGGTTGATTGGGGAGGATGATGAAGAGGAAGGAGGTGGTTTTGGTGGTGTTTTGAGGAGAAAGGAAGTGGAGATGGAGGAGTTTGTTGTTGGTGATGGAGGAGGGAAGTTTGGCCGGAATTTTGGGGGGAGTCCTCGCCGGCGACGAGGTGCCGGAGGTGGGTGGCCGGAGTTGGGGCTGGTGAGGGTCGGTCCTCTCTTGGAGGAGGAGAAGAAGTGAAGAAAGGAGATGGGAAGAGAAAAGAAAGAAAAGGAAATGAAAATAAAAAAGGAAAAGAAGTGATGATGGGGATTTGATTGATGAGAGAGGGAGTGATGGTGATGGGACGCGGCCCACGTGGAGGGGAGTGGGCTGCTGGGTTGTTGGGAGAAGGGAAAGGAAAGAGAAGAAAAGATAAGATTTTGAATAAAATAATAATATTATAATATAGTCGCGAAAATCGACTGTTCCAGAATCCTTCCGAAAAATCCTCAAAATAGAAAATATTATTCTAAGATGTTTGGTGAAATCGGATTCTAAAAATATAATGTAGCTTTCAAAATAAAAATCCTGGAATCTTCCGGCGATACCGGTCGATACCGACACCGGTGGAATTTTCATAAATTCATAAAATCCTCAGAAAAAGTATTTAGATAGAAAATGCGATTTTAAGAAATAATGTCTAAAGGCACTTTTAGTAATTCTAAACTGTTTGTAAATTAAAAATCTGGGAATCGATCAGTGGTATTGGTCGACACCGGTTTTGAAGATTTTTAACTTAATCAAGGAAAATTCCAGAAAATCATAGAAAATCTAGAATATTGAAAAACGATGTTTAAAACTAAAATCGGTCAAATCGGAATACCAGAATGTCCAAATCGAACAATACCCTAGGATCGGGCCCTCGGTTCAGACTAGGGCTGACTCCGAGTCCACGAATCCAAATCCAAGACAAAACGATCATATAAATAATTCATAATACAAAACAAATACAAGAAGTAAATCGAAAAAAATACGGTCGAAAAATCTGAATACGCAACTAAGTACGTATTCCAGGAGCGGGGTGTTACAATTCATCCACCTTACAAAAAATTGCGTCCTCGCAATTTCGTTAAGGGGCAAATTGAACACAAAGGGGACAAAGGTGGAATTTATACCAATTAAGATATGAAGCACTATAGGTAGGGCCCTCAAGTTGACTGATCAATAGCCAGAATATAGAGATCTTCTGCACTTCCGGCTGTATAAGTCTTTGAACGATGCTAAATAATACCGACTGATAACACGACTCTGCAATAGAATTTCGGTTGTACTGCATACTTAATGTCGCTCTGAGAATAAGCCAGAATACTGAAGATAAGAAACCTTGATAATACCGAGCACAACCAATAATTGAGAATTCCGAATACCAGGCATCGATCACTCTGAAGGATATAACTGAGAATATAGAGTACCCGTAGAGAATTCCGAGTACTGACTTCTGAAAGATAACTCGATCGGGATCAATCCAGAGAATACCGAGCTTCATAAAGATGTCCGAAGAGATCACGTCATAGCTTTATTCAGAACCAGCCACTACCTTTCTAATCTATTCATATCTTAAATTGATATAAAGGCTTCATAAAACCAAAACAGGAGATTTATGGAAAGGATTAGGAATCAAAGGAAAGATAATCAAGAAAAATAGATAACTCTGCACTTGTAGTTGGAGTGTATAACCAGGACTCATGCATTCCAGTTGCAAATTTCTTTACCATTAATTTGCCGTCTGGACGTACTGAGGAGGTGAGAGCCTAAGCTCTGATACCAACCTGTAACGCCCCGATCCTGGCGGATACGGAGACATTACTGCAACGTATATACGTAGGTCAGAACTACCCTCACGTATATACGCTAAGCATCAGTACAAGCAAGAATCAGAGTACGGAAGCAAGTGGTGCATTATACATTCCAACATATGAGTACAATTACAAAGTTATCACCAGAGGTGATCCAATATTACATGAATATTACATCACTGATATGCGCAATTGCGAGATTACAAAGAGATGTACAAGTATGAACAGTACAAAAAGGCACTCACGAGTTTACAAAAGGAAAACTCGAGAGGCACACAGGGGGCCTGGAAGGATAGAGCTTCAGATGGTCAGCTGGGGATCCATGCTACCGCTGCGCCACTCTGATCAGCAACTGGGAGAATCCACACGCTCCAAGCTCCATGACCTGGACATGAGAATCCAGGGGAGTCAGATGAAACTCCCCAGGCGAGTGGTGATACAAAAGCCGGGTGGCATGCTGAGATAAGTACAAGTGTATCGATAAAACCGAATCATAATCATGCATTGAAAACCGTGTCGTGAGTAGAAGCATGTATAAGCAGGTAGATATGTAACAAGTGATATCAAACAGGAAGTACTCATGGTATGATAAGACAAGAGAAGGTAGAGATGATATGGTAACACCAGATATCTCCTAAACTAACATAAAACCAATGAAAACCGATAAAACCGAATAAAACCGATTACGAGCAAAACCATTTGTACAAGCTTAGGTCACGGCCCCATGAGACTAGTATTTCGAAGGAATAATCCAAACAAGGAAACCCTCATCTATATACTTTTGTCTCATGTCACCGTAATCCGAGCGCGTACAACCCGAGTTACAAAACCACAGCAAATTGCATATTCGTATGTTATTATAATTGGGGCCGCCTAAGTTCCAAGCTTCAGTATGTGTCCCATTCCCACATACTTCCACTCACAACTTATATAGCCAGTTATTTGGAAACTGATAAAGTTCGATGAATCATGTTCTGGATGGGCCCCGTACATGCCCGGGACAACGGTTCAGGAGTATCCGGTGCTGAGCCGGAACGTACCGCTAGGTACCGGGACTTATGGACGCCCGAACAGGAATAGAGTATCGCAGATCCCATAGAAATAGGCCTAGGGCGTGTGCATACCCGGCAGGAATAATCAGGAGTAGGGGTGCCAGCACACCCCACGGAATCCCTGGTGGCCGCCAGGAGATCCCCAAGTATTTGGCCACGCGTGACTCGATAGTGCCACCATGAACATGATTAATCAGGGCCCATCAGTTTCCCCCAACCAGGTGCAAGTTGTTTATTATAACTTACCAATATTAACAGATTACGGGAATAACTGGTCATGACAGGAAATGGCCCTACAGATTCAAGAGGTGGCCCCCACAGATTCAAGAGGTGGCCCCCACCGGGTACGGTGTGGCACTTTGTTCCATGTGGCACTTTGTTCTGAGGGGATGGATTCTAGAGGTGGCCCCCACAGATTCAAGAGGTGGCCCCCACCGGGTGGTGTGGCACTTTGTTCCATGTGGCACTTAGTTCCATTCAGGATAACAAGGCAGGATTCCCGTAATGTGATAATCACAAGTCAAGTATTAATATAACAGGGTACATAACAGGCATAACAGGAGGCAGGTAACCAATCATGTCAAGAGGTTGATATTAGTCCGGTGGCAAGTCATGTCATGACAAGAGGTCTTGCTAAGTAGTAGCATGTCAAGTGCTAGATGATAACAAATCAGTTGTCAGGTGATATACATGTGTTAAAAGGTATCATGTAAATGATAAGTAGTATAAACAGGAGACAGGCATTAGCATGTCGTAAAGCAGTAGCTGAGCACAACTAAGCGGAGCTGAGCAAGCTGGAATACAGACAGCAAGCAGGATTTATCCCTGGAGCGTCTGGCAAGGTTACCGGGACAACTCGGCTTAAAGTGCGAGTAGGAAATCCGGCAGCATCTCGCCTAGACGAATCTAGTGACAAAGCGCTGAACGCTGGTCATGATAACCAGGCGAAGCCGAAAGACCTGACGGTCCCAATCACGTCTCTGACGAGATAGTGAGGAACCGGAGGCTGAATACCGAGAGACCTGCCGGCCCCAATCACCTCTCTTTCGAGATAGTGAGTGACCGGAGGCTGCATAACGGGAAGACCTGCCGGTCCCAATCACCTCTCTTTCGAGATAGTGAGCGACCGGAGTCTACAAGCTGAGAGACCTGCAATGTTAGTACCACATGTAATAAAGCAGCAAGTACGTCATATGCATGGTATATGTACAGGGATGAAACTACCCTAGTACAAGCATTCGTCACAGAGCAATACATGTCCAGTCATTGGCACTCGGCCATACACAAATACAGGGACTCAGCCCAATACAGAATACATGAAATGGAATACATATCGACCCGACGAAGCGGGAAACCCAAATGGAGGCGAGAGCGAGAACACTCGCCTAAATCACCGGAAAGCCGAAAAGTCTGGAATCCATGGAACTCGCGCACGCGCCAATAATATAATATAATATAAATATTGGGAGAGGAGGAGATACAGGGAGACGCGGGTTTGACAGTGGGACGCGAGGGTCGCAGACGCGGGAGTCGCGTCGCAGGAATAACAGACGCGGGAAAGAGTAGACGCGGGGAATAGGCTCTGCGTCGTGCCAAATGCAGAAACGCGGGAAGCGCGTCAAGGGATTGCCCAGACGCGGGGTTAAGATCCGCGTTAGGAAACAAACAGAGGGGAGGAAAGGTGCTTCCTTTGTTGTGCCCGACGAAGGGAAGTTCGGCCCCAATCCAAAAGGAGGGTACCGGCCCTAAGTCTTGCCAACGGAGAAGAACGCGGACGCGGGAATCACAAACGCGGGAGTCGCGTTGTGAAGACACCACAAACGCGGGGTTCGGGACCCGCGTTCAAATCAGGGCACGAGGGAAACGCGGACGCGGTCGTGGGGTCCGCATCGCGTTAGCACGAGGAGATCACAGACGCGGGAGTTAGCCTCGCGTCGTGACGATACAGTAACGCGAAGGTCGCGTTACAAAGAGGGAGCCCGCACGCGGGGGTAAGATCCGCGTCGGCAAGTCACAAAGAGAGACAGGGAGTTGAGGAGAGAGAGAAATCCAAGGAGAGAGAGGGACCCAGGAGAGAGAAAGAGAGTGAGGGCAGGTGAGAGAGAGAGAGAGAGAGAGAGTCCAGGGGAGAGAGAGAGTGCAGGACAGGGGAGAGAAAACAAGGGGGGCTGTTGCCCCCCTCTGGATCCCGCACAGCACCCCCGGCTGGGGGTGCCCGGCCTGGCCGCCGGCCAGGCGGCGGCGCCGGTCAGGCGGCGGCGCCGGGCGGCGCCGGCCACCAGCAAAGGAGGAGGGGGCGGCTGCCCCCTCAACAGAACAGAGGAGGGGGCTTTGCCCCCTTCCTGCAGAGAGAGAAAGAGAGGGGCTTGTCCCCTCTCAGATCAAGCACAGGGGCCCAGGTGGGCCCCTGGCCGCCCGCGACCGCCGGCAGGCCGCCGACGGCGCCCAAGCCCGGGGGTGGATCCGGCCACCCCCAAGGGAAGAGGGAAGAGGGAAAGTTGGGTTTGGGTTTTTGTGGTGGTGGTGGATTTGGGTTTGGCGGTTGTTTGGAAGTGGAGGTGGAGGAATTGGAAGAGATGGAAGGAGGAGGAGATGTAGGTGGTTGTGGTGGTGGTGTTTGGGTGGAGGAGATGGTTGATTGGGGGAGGATGATGAAGAGGAAGGAGGTGGTTTTTGTGGTGTTTTGAGGAGAAAGGAAGTGGAGATGGAGGAGTTTGTTGTTGGTGATGGAGGAGGGAAGTTTGGCCGGAATTTTGGGGGGAGTCCTCGCCGGCGACGAGGTGCCGGAGGTGGGTGGCCGGAGTTGGGGCTGGTGAGGGTCGGTCCTCTCTTGGAGGAGGAGAAGAAGTGAAGAAAGGAGATGGGAAGAGAAAGAAAGAAAAGGAAATGAAAATAAAAAAGGAAAAGAAGTGATGATGGGGATTTGATTGATGAGAGAGGGAGTGATGGTGATGGGACGCGGCCCACGTGGAGGGGAGTGGGCTGCTGGGTTGTTGGGAGAAGGGAAAGGAAAGAGAAGAAAAGATAAGATTTTGAATAAAATAATAATATTATAATATAGTCGCGAAAATCGACTGTTCCAGAATCCTTCCGAAAAATCCTCAAAAATAGAAAATATTATTCTAAGATGTTTGGTGAAATCGGATTCTAAAAATATAATGTAGCTTTCAAAATAAAAATCCTGGAATCTTCCGGCGATACCGGTCGATACCGACATCGGTGGAATTTTCATAAATTCATAAAATCCTCAGAAAAAGTATTTAGATAGAAAATGCGATTTTAAGAAATAATGTCTAAAGGCACTTTTAGTAATTCTAAACTGTTTGTAAATTAAAAATCCGGGAATCGATCAGCGGTATTGGTCGACACCGGTTTTGAAGATTTTTAACTTAATCAAGGAAAATTTCAGAAAATCATAGAAAATCTAGAATATTGAAAAACGATGTTTAAAACTAAAATCGTTCAAATCGGAATACCAGAATGTCCAAATCGAATAATACCCTAGGATCGGGCCCTCGGTTCAGACTAGGGCTGACTCCGAGTCCACGAATCCAAATCCAAGACAAAACGATCATATAAATAATTCATAATACAAAACAAATACAAGAAGTAAATCGAAAAAATACGGTCGAAAAATCTGAATACGCAACTAAGTACGTATTCCAGGAGCGGGGTGTTACAGTAATAGTAACTGATATCTCCAATAACTGCTGATGTTAATAATAGCAGGTAATCTGATAACTGACAACTGACAACTGAGTAGCTGACAGCTAATATCTGACATTTGAAATAGGATACTGAAGATATAGCCACTAACACAATAGTGTCACTAACAACTGGTAACTGATATAGATATCTACCAACTCCAATAACTCTGCACACGTCATATGATCACCAACAATAATCTCACCAACTGATAAAGTAATGTCTGCTATCTGATAATTCTGAAGTACAAGATCACCGATATCGACTAGGACGCTATTATAATAACTCTATCTCTATTAACTGAAGTAATCAATAATTAAACATGAAGCACATGGTGTATCTTCGAGATTAACAAGTTAACGGATACCGAAATCATATCTAAAGAGGAAAACATCCTCAATAACTGCAATATAGAATGGTCTACATCTGATACTCAAAATCAATAAAAAAATCTAAATAAATTCTAAACACTCACAATTATAAATCCAGCTACGTAAATCTCATCTTAATGTAGATCATGCTTCGTTATAAAGAACGTAAATCCCAGATCAACTCTAACTCAAGATCAATTCAAATCACGGTCCAACTTTCCTCGTAACTAATTTCGATTCCAGAATAATAAACAACTAGTAAGAGCTAACAAGAATACTAATATCCTAGTGACAAAACATCAAGTCTAGAAATGTCTAACATCAAATCACATCTGATCCATTATCGTGGTATCTCTAAACTGTCTCCTATCAATAGAGACGTCATATCTACTTATGCACAATATCCAAAAGAATTCCAGTCAGAAATAATCACCAAATACATGAATATCAAATCTGATAACTAATATCAATTATATCAACCTCAAGATCGAGCCGAATCAAGTCACAGTCTAAGGCGTATCAAAACTAGGCCTAAACCAACAGGGACAAACTACCAACACATGAAATGACACTGATACAAGCTCATGTCAACTATGTAACTAAAGTAAACAATCATAGATGTCTCATGAAGTGGTACAAGTAATCAAACTAGTAAAATATAATAAAAAGTCACATGAAATGATAAGTGTAACATGTAAACGCATGCCGATAATGGTAAATAAGGAAATATATAAGAACGAACACTCACATGAAATGACGCGGTTTCGAAACCGAATCGCCGTCTGGTCTTCACTACACGAACCGGTACTAATCTACGGATCATCTCATGGATCGGTCTTCGAATCGCCTGTGTATCGGGTCCACAACGAGCATGATTCTGGATCGGGTCCGGGTCTCCTACAACGGATCTGGATCTCACCGAACGAATCCGAAACACTACAACACGCAACCAAACACATGAACTCACACAAACATACCCTCGTACACGTATACACTCTACAATATACACGCATAAACATACGTGTACACCTGCATATATACGTATACAAGTATACACATACACCAATATACATGCATACTTAAATAAATACCAACACACATTAATATAAATTATGTATACATATAATATACATACGCACATAACACATATACATGTACACACATGCATACACACGCGTATACACCCATGTATATACGTACGTATATACATACATATATATACTTATAAATATATCAAGACATATACTATGCATGTACACTATATATACACACACACACACACACACACACATACATACATTAAAACACATTCACAAACCCACGCACACACACTTGCATGCATGCATATATATTTACCAACATACCCCTACACATTTAATTAAACTTCAACATTATTACACTTTTACCCTCCACAAATAAATATAGCACTAACCTCGGGGTGATTTGCGGCACATCGACGGAGGCTCTGGCGGAGGCGTCGGGGACCGCGGAGGATGTCGATGGATAGAGCATCTCGTCATGAAGGGCGTGGGTGCGTTCACGCTCGCCGACGGTGATCAACAACGACCCACGGAGAGACGGAAGATGACATCCCACACACAAGAATTACCTACATGAAATAATAAACACACACACACCTACGCTAACTATGCACATTAATTTAAGTACACACATAATTATAAACTGTAATTAAAACACATGCTAATTACATACATAAAAATACCCAATCACCATACATAATTTCAGAGAAAGAGGAAGCATGTTACCCATGATTTGTAGAGAAGCTCACGCAATGGCTGCTGGTGGGTTGTTGCCATGGATGGCTTCACGGCAATGGAGAAGGGGGCTGTTGGAGGAGTACTCGAGGAGATCGGGGAGTCGCGGAGTGTTGCGGAGGCTCGCCGAAGGCCTTCGGGATGTGCCATGGCTGTTGTGGGAGGCGTTGTGCTGCTGCTTGCTGCCTGGGCTGTGCGCCTTTGAGGCCTGTGCCAAGAGGAGGCCCCGGGGAGAGGGGCAGCCAACAGGGACTGCTGGGGTTGCTGCTGGCGCGCTGGATATGCAGGGGGCAGCCTAGGCTGCTGCTGCGGCGCGCTAGATCAGCAAGGGGGAGGAGAGAGGGAGCACGGCCAGTGGAGTGCTGATGCGTGGGCTGCCGTTGGATGTTGCCGTGGTGCTGCGGTTGATCATAGGGGAGAGGTATTGGCCGAATGGGAGATTGAGAGCAGGGGGATGTGTTGGGGCTTGCTGCACATTGGGGGGTGTATTGGTTGCTGGTGGCGGCAACAGTAGCAAGAGAAAGGGATTAGTGCTTTGATTAGGGTTAAGTTTAGGATTATATAGGATGGGTTATTGGTTACGGGTAACAGGTTTTGGGTTGGATCCAAATGGGTAAATGAGTAATAGGATAAAGGGTAATAGGATATGGAAATGGGTTTGAATCATGAGTTATAGGGTAATGGGTAGAGAGAATAGGAATAAGAAGGAGAAGGAATAATACTACTACTAAAAACATAATAATTAATAGTAATAATAATAAATAATTAGTAATAATAATAGTTAACCAAATAATAATCACAACATTAACTAAATAATAATATTAACAAATGATAATAATCACACTTAGTAGTAACAACAATACTATTAATAATAATAAATAATAATCATAATTATGAGTAGTAATATTAATAAACACTAATAATAATAATTAATAATACTAATAATAATTAACAATAATAATAATGGTAAATATAAAAATAATAGTAAATAGTAACTAAAAATATTGATAATTAATAATGGTAATAATATATAAAGCTAAAATACCATTTACTATCTTAAAAATAATTTCCATATTTAATAATAATAATAATAATCACAAGAAAGAAAATAATAAATTAAGTTGATTAAAAAAATAATCAGTAAATCAAAATAAATACTTTAGGAAAATAAAAATACAGTATTTCTAACTAGGGATCTTACACATTCCAATATAAGGAGTATAACTTACAAAATTATCACAGATCGTGATATAATATTACATGTACATTATACCACGGCCAGGTACAAAAGTAAAATTTACAACATACATAATACAAAAGATGCTCACGAGCTGAGAGAAAATCCCACGAGCTAGAAGGAAGAGTCAGGTACAGAAGGAGCTGGAACTAGTCAGCCTGTTCAGAGAGGTAAACTTGATCTTCAGTGGAGGGCTCCACTTCAATCCAAGCTTCAGAACATGAACATGTAGGTCCAGGGGAGTCAGAAACTCCCCAATAAATGTTCAGGTGAATGCCAAGTGGCGTGTAGAGATAAATATATGTGAGTAGATATAACCAAATCAGTAAACAAGCATCAAAAGCTGTATCGCGTGTGCATGAATAATAAGCATGTGATGAGGCACAACATGATGTAAGCGATAAAGCATGAATAAATCTTTTATTACTATTTTAAAATTTATTCTTATTACTCGTCCTACCATATGTCTAGGTATGTGTAATAGCGTCCTGGCACACACACATCCACATATGAGTTAGTCGAGGCTGTTACTGAAACCAACGGGGTATCAACGAATAATGTTTACAGTGGGTCCCGTGTATGCCTGAGACCACGCCCAGGATGTTCCGTTGCTGGTGTACAGAACCTACCGCAAGGCGTATAGGAGCGTCTTATAGGATGTCCTTTTCAAGATGGTACCAAGAAGGAGGGAGCCAGCGCGCCCCTCAGTCACTTGGAGGCCCTCAGGTCGAATCAGAAGTTTTAGTTGCACAACATATCTAATACCACTGTAAACATGAACATATATTGATATCCACAAGTTTACCCCGACCCAGTGTAAGTTGTTCATTTTACGATTCATTAGGTAATTATCAGATTTCAAGAATGTACAATAGTATATCAAGAATGTTCGGTGTACATAAGTACTATCAGGAGATCAGGTTAACATTCCCATGATAATTACAAGTCAGGTATGACATGTTAAATGGCAGGTGATAGTATGTAGGTGTCAAGTGGTAACGTGCTACAGGTCAGGTGTCAAGTGATAACATGTCTGAGGTCGGGTGATAGCATGGCAAGCAAATGCAGATATTAACCGTTAATGCAGCTAACTAGAAAGCAAATGAACATCCAGGTGGAGCTAAGGAGTGCTGAAGGCACGAACAATGAATAATGTTTAATCATTAAAGCGCTTGGCGGAGCTACCAGAACGACTTGACTTAAAAGCGAGTCTAAAATCCGACAGAGTCTCTCCTAAGCGAGTTTGGTGATAAATTGCAGAGTGCTGAACCCTAAGCATGCCAAACCAGGTGGAGTATAAAAGACATGATGGTCTAAGCGCACTCCTCTTTCGAGGAAGTGGGTGAGAAAGCCTGAGGCTAAATGATCAGTTACTGATACTGCACATTTATTATCACATTCTCATATTTATTATATAATAAACTCTATTTTTAATTCTATTTATTGTCTAATTTATATGCAGGCCCATTACTAAGGGAGACGGAAGAGAAACGAGCCCAAAAGCCCATCAAAGTTCTAATTTAATTCAGAATTAATTCAAATCAAAGATCAGGGCAAATCAGAGAAGATAAACCAGTTGAACAAGTGGTTAAAATTAGATCTTTACAAATCAATTGGTTAAATCCGAAGATCAAAGGAGATTTCGTCAAATACAGGACCCAAAACTGCAAATCCAGTAAGAGATAAAATCATACCGCGAAGTCAGGGAGCAGCTTCCCCAGGTGTGGCAACCTGGCCACTCCCAGGCCACAGAAACGTGACCAAAATTGCATTTTCGTGGTTTTGTTAGGGTTATTGTGGGAGCGTTTGCTCCCCCTATCTTCGTTCGCTCTCCCCCATTTGGTTTTTGCCTATAAATACTGGGTTTTCAGAGACTACAGGGAACAATCAAGCAGAGATAGATTCTTAGGCTAGTTTTTCATTCTTCTTAGTGTAGGTTTTTATTTTTTTCATATAATTTTCAGTTTTCATTTATGTAATTCAGAGGAGATCAGAGTTTCATAGGAGAATGAGAGTGAAGCTTGTGTTGAGAGTGACACCAGTGTAAGTTGTTCTTCTCTTCTCTTATTATTACCACATTAAATATAAAGTACATTTTTTATGTTCTTTTTTATTTTTGTGTTCTTCTTCTTCTTTTCTACTTCTCTCCTTTTGGTACCAAGTGCAATCCACATGAGTCTTATAGCATTGAAAGAGCCTTACTTTTGCGAGTGCCACCGATAGCTCATGATGATGGATTTTAGTCTCAGTCTAAATCATTTCATACTTATATCATCTTGATGATGTAATGTAAAAGAGACGGGAATCAACTCTTATGGGCTATGCGCTGATTGCCTCCACTTTAAGGTAACATCATCGCCACAGATTCATGGTAAGTATTTAGCCAGAGGAGGTAAGTATTTCTTTTATGTTTTCTTTCTTTTCTTTTAACTTTTAGTTTAGATCACCAACACTACAATCTCCCAACTCTTTTATCACTTTTTTAATTTCTTTGTATGAATCTTTTTTTCATTTTCTCCACCTTCTCAATCTACCACTTTCTCTTTAACTTAACTGTAACTTATTTTTCTTTTTCTTTTCAAGAATTAAAAGAAGATCTTTAACCATTTCAATTGAACTAAAGAGAACTTGCTAAAAAGCTTCTATGGCTAGTCCCTCCTTGTGGATCACGACCCGCATAGCTACTTGCTATTACAATAGCATTGAGCACCTTGCACTGCTATTATCAAGTTCTGAAATTCTGTATTTTTTGTGCAGGTTAAAACCTCAATCAAATTTTGGCGTCGTTGCCGGGGAGGGACAGTAAGTAATTCTCTTTTTAAATTTACATTTTTGGTTAACTCTCTTCTTTGTTTTTGGTGTGCAGTGATAGCTATCAAGGAAAGTTTTGCTATAGTGGATATATAAGTAGCCCTGAACTCTGCTCAAGAAAGCAGAGCGCAGAAGCCCTCAGATTTGCTACATTCTAGTGGCAAATCTGAGTGAACTACTAACCTGTATTTTTGCAAGTTGGCTGAATTGCAAGGCTAAATTTATGTAGCTATTTATTTTCTTGATTAACTCATTGTATATACTTTCTAACCTCAACAGTAAATTGATGTTTGTTATATGCTAAAAACGGTTTAGACTTTGCATTTAGGCACATATCGAATTCGTTTACATTTTATATTACTGTTGAAGAGTGCTGGAGCAAAGGTACGCATACATAGCATGTAACATAGGAACACTTTTGAATTATTTGCATTGCCTAAGTGTTGCTTTTCATGTACATATTGTACTAAATTGATTTAAGGGTTTGTTCGATAAACAAGATAGGGTGGGAAAGTCATTACCCTCCCTTAGCCCACAAATAATCTACTCACTCACTAACCCAAGCCTAATTAAAACTGAGTAGACATTGACCCTAGGGACATCTCGGACTCATATAAGAGACTGACCTAAGGGGGAAGTTGATTAGAATTTGACTATTGCCAAATCGGTGTATAAGGTGGGGATTGAGGGGCGAAACCCCGAAGGCTGGTGGTTTGGCATAATTAGGCCCATTGTTTTTAAGCACGGATACCTCCCACCAATCTTGCCCCTACCTGGCTGATTAACTTATGGTCAGATTCGGCAATATACCCCCCGTGGATAGTCAAACAAGTTAGGAGTCGTTTAGGTCTATGGTTTACCCTAACTTAGGTTAGATTTTTTTCTTTTTGTTTATTTATTTTTTGTTTTGTTTGTTTGATTTTTGACATTTCTTGTGTTATATGTCTTAAAAGAATAATTTTTCTAATTTTAATGGTAATCTATGTTACACCTCGACCTCTTTTTTGGACATTACTAACCGGCATATCATAACTTTAACCAACCTAGTGTGCCGGATTGGTCTTATCCGAATCAATACATGCCCCAGTTCTAGTACTATGAACAAGACTGGAATAATCATCACTACTCTTCACAGAGTCAATGGGGATACAACTCCCTCAAGTCATATTGTCAACTACCCTACCAACATCCAGCTTCATATCCTCCTTCTCCTGAACAACCATTAGAAGAATCAATTGACTGAGAAAAGAGGATGGAAGCCTTAGAAGAGATTGAGCGATGAATTCAAATTTTAGGAGACTCAAAATCCAGTCAAAATTTTCAAATCACAAATACTTACTTAGAAAAGAGTATGGAATCCATGATTCAATTCCAAAATGATCCACTCAAAATGATAGAAGCAAGACTTAGTGATTGGAAAATATGCGTAGGAATAAGGAAACTCTCCCTACCCAATCTTTGACTATTCTCGACACTTCTAACCATATTGATGAAAATCAAGAATGGTATCTTGAAGACTTTGACCAAGATTCAATTTCACTATAAAACCTTGAACTTGACCAATATCAACCTGACGAATTGGCAAGTTTTCATTTTAATGAGATTGAACTTGATTATGAATGTGAACCCAATTCCCAAATTTGTGATTCAGTTCCTATCTTCGAATCTATATTGACTCTGATATCTTACCCAATTTGGACCATATTCTTGAGCTCCGTACCCATAGATCTAGAAATTGATTCATCAACTTTGGATAGTCACATTCTATTGATGGGAAAAGAATGTGAATTTCAATTCTTGGATCTCAACTCTTGAACCAAAACTAACTCTCGAACCCAAAGTTGATTTTTTTCGAGTTAGTATTGGTTTCTGAACCTATCATTCTTGAGCCCAAGTCAACCATTCCACCAAGTCACATTCTTTTGTTGGATATAGGTATAGACCATGATGACTCCGTGATGATTTTCCAAGACTGGTCATGTAAAAGGAATAAGTTTCATGATAGGATCGTTCATGATCCTATTCATATTGGGGACTGTAAATATGTAAATAAAAAAGAGGTCAATAAAGGTGGGTTCCGTGAACCACCACATTATCCTGATTGGGTAGCAACGCTTGACCCAATCAGACCATCACCGGAACAACTACCTTAAGATAATATTTTCCTTCCCTTTTGTAACGCCCCGATCCCGCAGGTACGGGGACGTTATGGCGACGTACATACGCGAGGTGAATACACGCTCACGCGTACGTTAAGCCTCAGTACAGTACATTACCTCCATATAAACATGAGTTCCAGCACGAAAGAAGTACAAGAATACCTGCAGAAAGAGGTCAGCGATCATAACAGACATGAATAATAGGGACAAATAAGATAACGGAAATAAAGCACCAAGATACCTAGGAATAGTCCCGATGAGGAATCTCTGATGTGACTCCAAGGTACTCTCGGATACTACGGTACGCGGATCTCCAATCTGGGCACGCAAACCCAGGGTCGTCAGAAAGCGACCTAATGAGTGGTAAAATGAAGGAGGCAGTAATATATACTATAGTACTACAAGCACGATACTAATATATAATGATGGGTAATAGTGATACCATATAATAAGCAGTAGAAATATATAAACATGAAAGCAGTGAAAATACATAAATATGTCATCTTTTCATACCATCACTACCTAGTCGGTTATTATCTGGTCATGTCTATAGTCGTGTCCAGTTTATATAATAAACAATATTGTCTAGTGGTGACGTGTTGGAAATAACCATGGTAGTGGTGACATGATGGAAATGAACATGGTAATGATGTAAGTGCACAAGTAGATGAAGTATGTAACATAACCATCTCACTGTGTTGTGCCTATGCAGCAGATAGTCCATGCAAAACAGAATATATGTAATGCAGAGTATACATGTACATGAGTAGGATGCCACCATAGAAGGTATAGTATGAAACAATTAAGGTAAACATATACAGGTAACATGATATCGGATAAAGTAGCATGGACAATAACAAGATAGCATACATGTACCAGGCATGTCATGTGATTTATACAATAGTAGCGATCAGTACCGCCTGCTATTTTAATTACTCTCTTCCAGTGTCCCATACCACTGGCAGTTCATACTGGAGCCCGCACTCCAGTCGAACCCATCCGGACATGGCCTACGGGTACCATTATCCAAACGAGAGAGTAACCAAATAACAAGTATTTCCGACGTCACTATTGTGTATACCGTTTATTATGTTAATTGGAAACCCATGGTCGAGGAGTTCTTATCGGGTGGATGTATCCCGTGCATACCCGGAATCACGGCCTTAAACAATCCCCTGGCTGCTAAGACCAGGGCCCTCCGCTAAGAGGGGAGTATGAATCAAGTAACAAGAGCTCATGGAGCAATTGGTAGGTAGCACTACCGTCCCCTGCAGTGGGAAAACGATATGGATCCAGTACATCACCCGATATGATCTAATCAACCATCAAGTCTCCCCCATACCCAAGTTATCTTTATGATCTTTAATATCAAGTATACAATGTAACAAGAACAACCACTGTACATGCTACGGGTAACATGATAACTGGACCTGAGCTCTGTTGATAGCGTAGAACAATATAACGGGAATCAGGAACAATATAACATGAACAAGATAACATGAACAATATATCGAGAAACGAGAACAATAGATGTGGGATTCCCACATATCGCATATCAACCGCTCTCATGTCCAGTAACGGGAAATCCGTATCAGTAACAGGAAACAATCATATAACATGAATATGGTAACATAGCACATTAATACATGTAATATGAACATGGATAACCTGGAATAATCATACATGCAATAGGTGCAAGAATCCATATGATAAGAATGGAGAAACCATGCAGTCATGTGTAACAATGATATGTCGAGCATCTATGTCACGATGGTGAAAACATAGGAACTGCCTGTATCCAGTGAACTGATGTGTCCGTGTGTTCGTGGACCATATATGTGTCGCAATAATCTGTGTGATGTCTCTGTGTGTGTACAGGTAATAATAGTGATCAGTGCATACATGTAACGGGGATATCAATATCAAATGACGGTATCCAGTGTACTAGTGTATCAGTATATCAGTAGGTCACAACATGCAGTCCTAGTGTCGTGAATCTCAATATCTATGTAATGGTGAGACGTGTACATGAAACTACATGACCGCTATCCAGTGTCACTGTTATCTACATGCACTACTGTATTTAGTGTACCAGTGGGTCGGTCAGGGGAACAGTGGAGTAGTGACAAGGTCATGTATCATGAAGGACGCGTGTCCTTGTGTCCATGAAGCATTAGTGTGGAATCATACTACTTATCCATGCAGTGACGGTGTCTAGTGATTCTTTAATTAATCATCTAACTTAATGTCTATGTTACAATACATACCGTTTCTCGAGTTAAGTTATTGTTTTATTGTTTCACCACGACTTTAATAAACATGAATAAATAAATAAAATTTATAAAAGAAAACACTCACAAACTAGCCATGGGAAGATAGCCCTCTTTTTCACGATCGCAACAGATCCAGAATCGTCCAAATCGGAGTCCGGATGCTCCCGATATCGCTCGAATACTAAATCATAACAAATAGGGTTAAATATGTAAATAAAATATTAAATGCAAATACTGAAATGTATAGGGGGTTTTCTGTAAAAGTACCTGTAATGGGTTTGGATGCGGGTTTGGCTCATAATGGGTCGGGTCCAGATCTACAACCCAAACCCGTTTAACTTAAATGAAATGGGTAGTGGGTTTATGGGTTAACGGGTCGGGTTTTGGGGGTTTATTGGGTTTTAGACTTAACCCAATAGAGGGTTAATGGGTTTGGGTTAGACCCAAACCCACAAAAGGAAAGAGGAGCAGCAGCAGCAGCTTGCTGCTGCCGCCCTCATCAGCCAGCCGGCGAGAGCTAGCCGGCGGCGAGAGCAGCCCGCGGCGGCGGTCCCGGCCGCCGCCGGCGGCTAAGAGGTGGGAGAGAGAGGGTGAGAGAGGGAGAGAGAGAAAGAGAAGAAAAGAAAGTAGAGGAGCAGCTGCAGAAGAAGAAAAGAGAAAAGAAAAGAAAAAAAAAGAAGAAAAAGAAGAGAGGAAGAAGAAGAAGCTGGGGCGGCGGTGGTGGCGGCGCCAGCCGGGGGTCGCGGTGGCCTGGGTGTCGCGGCCGGCGGCGGCGGCCGGCGGCGGCGGCCGGCGCTGGCAAGGGTCGGTCGGGCCCCTTCTTGAGTCGCACAGAGAGAGAGAGAGAGAGAGAGGAAATAGGGGGAGAGAGAGAGATTAGGGAGAGAGAGGGGAGAGAGAGGGAATTGTAAGAGAGAGAGGGATTAGTCTCTCTAATTAGAGAGAGTGAGAGAAATAGAGAGAGGGAGAAGGGAAAGGCGGTGGGAGGAAGGCGCTGGAAACCGCCAGAGAAGAGAAGAAGAGAAAGGAAAAGAAAAGATTAAAAATTAATATTTTAATATTATAATATTGGCCCGATATTCGACCAGCTCCGAATGGTGCCCAAAAATTATAGAAAATAGAAAATATTATCCTGAGATGTAAGATGAAGACGGTTTGTAGAAACTCGATCCAGTTTGCAAATTAAAAATCTCGGAGTGTCTCACCGATACGGGCGACACCGGTTTGGCCGGATTTTCGATAAATTCAGAAAAATCCCAAAAATACCCAAACGTAGAGAATACGATTCTAAGGCACACAGTGAAAGCGGATTCTCAAAATCTAACTCCATTTGTGAAATAAAAATCGGAAGGCCGGTTATCGGTATCGGTCGACACCAACTACGGAGATTTTCCAAAATAATCCAGAAAAATTCCAGAAAATCCTGAAAAATCTCAAATATTAGAAAATGATTTTGAAAACTGAAATCAGCTCAATCGGACTACTACGGAGGTCAAATCAAAATTGTACATCATATCGCGTACCGATACTGTTAGACGTACACCGGGGATCAGGGGTTACACCTTTCTTCTTTTCATGCATTTATGCATTAATTCATACATTAAGGACAATGCATGAGATAGGTGTGGGGGAGGGTTCTAACATAACATAGGTTTTCTTTTTATTTAAAATAAAAAAATTAACATTTTTCTTTCTTTTAAGAAAAACTTTTTGAAAAGAGAGCAATATTTTGACATATTTTTTTTAGAAATTAAGTTAATTTTAAGGAATAGGAGAATCATAATTAGAATTTCTTATACTTGATCAAAATAAGATTATTTGTTTGATTTTCAAGCTTAGGAAGAAAATTTAGAAAAGTAATTTTGTCTTGATTTTTACCTTGATGATATATACATGCTTTATACGCTTACACACTTAGGGTTCAAAAACAAAGATTCTTATGTCTGATTAAAAAAAAGAAATATATATATATAATATCTGCTGATTAAGCAGGGTATTTGTGCCACATTAAGCATAAGTATTCATACCTAAAACGGTTCATTTAATAAAATTCTTAACTTTGTGGCCTTGTTTGCTCGAGTTCTCAAGTCCTTGAGGTATTTTCTCACCCGGCGCCTTAAGACCGTTTGGTTTGGGAGTCACCGATTAAAGGCTCATTACATGGACAGATTAAAAGCCTAATAGAACAAAGAAATAATATCACCTAAAATAAAAAAAATAAAAAATATATAATAAGGCATAAGAGTTAGAGTTAAAGAACCCCGGGTTAAAATTTCACGATTACAAAAGTGCATATAACTTAGGGTAAAATAATAGACTAGATGAGAAATACAGTTTGATTCCATGCCTTGATTGATAACAAGTTTTTGAATAAAAACTAAGCTTAAAAATGAAAAGTTTGATTTTCCTATAACTTATATATTACTTAATTCTTACAATAATACTTCAAATATTCTTCTCTTTCAAAATGTATTTTCAAAATACTAACACTTTGTTTCTCTTTCTTTATGGATTTTGTGGGTGTACTCCACTGAAAACCCTCACGAGATAAAACTCGTCCTCTAGGAAAAACCTAGAGGTTTAATGGCTTGTTGCACATGCTCAATGCAATCGCGTGACCTGCAAAAGTGTTCTAATAATCTTTAGTTTAGTTTTGTTGTTTTGCTCGAGGACGAGCAAAAGATAGGTATGGGGGTGTGATCGGTTGCTGATACTGCACATTTATTATCATATTCTCATATTTATTATATAATAAACTCTCTTTTTAATCCTATTTATTGCCTAATTTATATGCAGGCCTATTACTAAGGGAGAGGGAAGAGAAAGGAGCCCAAAAGCCCATCAAAATTATGATTTAATTCAGAATTAATTCAAATCAAAGATCATGACAAATCAGGACAAATCAAAGAAGATAAAACTAGTTGAATAAGTAGTTAAAATAAGATCTTTATAAATCAATTGGTTAAAGTCGAAGATCAAAGGAGGTCTCGTCAAATCAAGGACCTAAAGCTGCAAATCCAGTGAGAGATAAAACCATATCGCGAAGCCAGGGAGCAGCATCCCCCGGGTGTGGCCACCTGGCCACACCTAGGCCACTGAAACGCGACCAAAGTCGCATTTTCGCAGCCTTTGTTAGGGTGGTTGGGGGATCGTTTGCTCCCCCTATCTTCGTACGCTCTCCCCCGTTTGATTTTTGCTTATAAGTTCTGGGTTTTCAGAGACTACAGGGATCAATCAAGCAGAGATAGATTCTTACACCAGTTTTTTATTCTTTTTAGTGTAGATTTTTATTTTTTTCATGTAATTTTCAGTTTTCATTTATGTAATTCAGAGAAGATCAGAGTTTCATAGGAGAATGAGAGTGAAGCTCGTGCTGAGAGTGACACTGGTGTAAGTTATTCTTCTCTTCTCTTATTGTTACCACATTGAATCTAAAGTATATTTTTTATATTCTTCTTTGTTTTTCTGTTCTTCTTCTTCTTTTTTACTTCTCTCCATTTGGTACCAAGAGTAATCCACATGAATCTGATAACATCGAAAGAGCCTTGCTTTTGCGAGTGCCACCGATAGCTTATGATGATGGATTTTAGTCTCAGTCTGTATTATTTCATACTTGTATTGTTTTGATGATGTAATGTAGAAGAAATGGGAATGAACTCTTATGGGCTATGCACTGATTACCTCCACTTCAAGGTAACATCGTCGCCACATATTCAAGGTAAGTATTTGGCCAGAGGAGGTAAGTATTTCTTTGAGTTTTTCTTTCTTTTCTTTTAACTTTTAGTTTAGATCACCAACACTACAATTTCCCAACTCTTTTATCACTCTTTTTAATTTCTTTGTATAAATTCATTTTTCATTTTCTCCACCTTCTTAATCTATCACTTTCTCCATAACTTAACTGTAACTTTTTTCCTTTTCTTTTCAAGAACTAAAAGACGATCTTTAACCATTTCAAGTGAACTAAAGAGAACTTGCTAAAAAGCTTCCATCGCTAGTCCCTCCTTGTGGATCACGACCCGCATAACCACTTGCTATTGGGGTAGCATTGAGCACTTTGCACTACTATTATCAAGTTCTGAAATTTTGTATTTTTTGTGCAGGTTAAAAACTCAATCACTAAAGTACGCTCGGGGTCTAAGTGCAGTCTCGATAACTACCAAGAAACCCATAAGAGTACATGCCTAAAACCAATTGGATAGCCAGCCTGGGAGTGGGCAGAAATCCAGAGTCGGTACGAGAGTACCAGTATGAGATGTTAGTACCACATGAGTATGCATATAAATGTGAGACTATCTAGGTTATCGTGGAGTAGTGAAGCCTGAAGGCTAAGTAGAGAGCTCGGGACCAAAGTACGCTCGGGGTCTAAGCGTACTCTCAGTCACTACCATGAAACCCATAAGGGTACAGGCCTAAAACCAATTGGATAGCCAGCCCGGGAGTGGGCAGAAGCCCAGAGTCGATACAAAAGGCACCTGCACGAGATGTTCTACACTATTACCAGCATTACAATATATCAGTCTGGTACATGTCAAGACATGTCCACAAAATACAACACATCCACCCATACAATCACACCAGACTGATACTAAATACAACACAATACCAATTCTAATATAAGTCCATTTTTGCGAGAAAAGTCACTCGCCTAGAACACTAATTTTTAAAGCTTTGCACGTCCGAATTCTCGAGCGAGAAAAAACATGAAGCAAGCGAAGGAGAGGGGGCCTTGGCCCTAGGGTGGTCGTCGGCCCTAGGGGTGGTACACCACCCCGTGGTGGCCTAGGTAGTGGCCAAACATGATAAGAGAGAGGAGAGGGTGAAGTTGAAGGTGTTGGAGTAGGTGGTGGTAGTAACTTGCTCGAGTTTGATTTTTTGGTGGAAAATGAAAAGGAAATGGAAGGAGGTAAAAATGATGGTGATATTGAAGGTTGACATAGGGTGATGGAGGGGGTGTTGTGGTGGTAAGAGTGGAGATGGTAGTGATGGAGAAGAATAAAAGAGATGGTGGTGAAGATGGAAGGTTTGTTGTGGTGGTGATGAAGTTTGTTGAAGGTGGTGAAGTTATCGCCGGAATAGTCACTGAAATGTTCATCGGAGTGGTGCCGAAGGTATTGCTGGAGAAGAGGGGCTCGGCCCTAGCCAAGGGTAGTGGCCTGTTTGGGAGAAGATGATGGAATGGTGATTTTGTGGAGGGGTTTGTGGTGGTGGTAGTTTTGGAGAGGGTAAAGGAGAAGGTGAAAGTTTTGATGGAGTTTTGGAATTTGTGGTGGTTTAAATGGAGATTGAGGAGGAAGAAGATGATGGTGGGAGTTGGAGAAGTTGTAGTTGCTGTGGTTGTGGTGGAGATGAAGGAAGGGTTGATGGTGGTTAGGGTTTTTGATGGAGAAATGAAAAGGGAAGAAGAAGAAAAGGGTTTTGTATTTGGACTTGGAGTTAAAGGAGAAGAAAAAAGAAATAAGGTGCGGGTTTTTTTGTAAAATGGAGAGGGGTGAGGTGGCCTTGGCCGGCCATGGTGATGGGAGAGGGGAGTTGAGTGGTTTGGGATATTTTGGAGGAGATATTTTGGTAGAATGGTGTAGAATGTAATGGAAGAATGGTGAATATTTTAGAATATGGTGGAAGGAAAAGGAAGGAAAGAAAAAGGAAGAAGAAAAGAAAAGAAAAAAAATAAATATTTGATTGGAAGAAAAAGTAGAAATAATGAGAGTGGCGTATTTCGGATTAGGTTGTGGATGCAGAAAACTTTCGGAAAAATACCAGAATCATCTGAAAATCAAGTATCTCAGAACGACCTACAAAAATTCTCAAAAATCAAGAATATTATTCTAAGAATATTAGTGAAATTTGTTTGAAGAAATTCTTTATAGTTTTTAAATTAAAAATCTTGAAATCGATCACCGATATCGGTCGATATCAAATCTGGCCAAAATCTGTTAAATTCTAAAAATCCCTAAAAAATGTATTAAGATAGTAAAAATTATTCTAAGAAAATATGTGAAAGCGGTTTCTCATAATTCGACTCTATATGTAAATTAAAAACTGAGAATAAACCAGCGGTACCTGATTAGTCCCGATTTTAGGTTATTCTAAAATAATTCTGAAAAATTCTGAAAATCATGAAATATCTAATATATTGGAAAACAGTATTTGAAACTAAAGTCGGTAAAATTTGATTACTAGAGAGGTGAAATCATTTAGTACTGCAATATGAGCAAAAATAAATAAGAGAAAATAAGAAAATACGCTCGAAAAAATTGGGATACGTATCTGAGTACGTATTCTAAGGATAGGGTGTTACACAGGAGCTTCCCGGTTGGTGATCGTTAGGGCGTAGAGGACCCATGTAAGTTACTCTCAGAGAGGTTCATCGGGCAAGACTCCGTCTTTCCGGAGTTTCTCGGTTGGTAACCGTCAGGGTATAGAGGACCCATTTAAGTTACTCTCAGAGAGGTTCATCGAGAAAGACTTCGTCTTTCAAGAGCTTCCAGGTCAGTAACCGTCAGGGTGTAGAGGATCCATATAAGTTACTCTTGGAGAGGTTTGTCGTGCAAGACTCCGTCTTTAAGGAGATTCTCGGTTAGTAACCGTCGGGGTGCAGAGGACCCATGTAAGTTATTCTCAGAGAGGTTCATTGGGTAAAAATTTTTCAGGAGCTTCTCGGTCGATAACCGTCAGGGTGTAGAGGAACCATATAAGTTACTCTCGGAGAGGTTCATCGGTCAAGACTCTGTCCTTTAGAAGCTTCCTGGTCGGGAACCATCAAGGTGTAGAGAACCCATGTAAGTTACTCTCGGAGAGGTTCATCGAGCAAGACTCCGTCTTTTAGGAGTTTCTCGATCAGTAACCGGCAGGGTGTAGAGGACCCATGTAGGTTGCGGGCCTGCTCAGCCAGTCATCAGAGTGTTAACCCATTACAGGCTAGACCAGAACAGCCGACGGGGGCAAGCATACATCTTTCAGGTGGCTCTCCGAGCGGTGCCATCACAGTGTAAAGGACCCATATAGGCTGTCAGCCTATTATGGCAGTCATCAGGGTGTTAACCCATTATGGGCTAGATCAAAATCGCCAGCGTGGGTAGGCCTCCATCTTTCAGGTGGCTCCCCGAGGAGTGCCGTCAGGGTGTAGAGGACCCGTATAGACTGTGGGCCTGCTCTAACAGTTATCAGGGTGTTAACACATCATGGGCTAGACTAGAACGACCAGTGTGGGAAAGCCTCCATCTTTTAGGTGGCTCCCCGAGGGGTGCTTTCAGGGTGTAGAGTACCCGTATAGGCTGCGGGTCTGCTCAGGTAGTCATCCGGGTGTTAACCCATTATGGACTAGACCAGAATAGCCGGCAGGGGTAAGCCTCCATCTTTCAGGTGGCTCCTCAAAGAGTATCGTCAGGGTGTAGAGTGTAAGGACTTGGGCACCATCCCAAAATATTAGCCTTCTAAGTGGAGTAGGCCAAATTCTTATATATCCAAGACCATCCCCTTGTCTAGCCAATGTGGGACTATTTGTTTGCACAAATATTAACAATCCCTCCTCAAATAAAGAGTCCGGACCTGCATCTTAATTGCTGTGTTGCACTGCACTTTGCCTTTCTGCTACACCTGTGCCTGTGCCTGCGCCCTTTTTGCTTCACACACTATGTCTTTTCCTACACCTGCTCCTATGCTTGCGCCTGCGCCCAAGCCTACGCCATCCACTCTTGGTGAATCTTCTACACATGACTAAGTTTAGAGCATGACTCTGATATCATTTGTAAGGACTTGGGCACCATCCCAAAGGACTACCCTTCTAGGTGGAGTAGTCCAAATCCTTATATACCTAAGACTATCCCTTGTCTAGCCAATGTGGGACTATTTGTTTGCATAAATCTTAACATAGAGGACCCGTATAGGCTGTGGGGGCTGTGCGTTGTGCTCTGTGCAAACATTAGGGTTGATGAAAATATAATTAAGATAGTGAAAAATGATCCTTTCATTGAAAGTTTACATGACTTACACATGATATCGTTTTAAGTGAAAAGAGTTTCACTGCTTATTAAGTTGGTTCCTTTGCTGATCTGCTAGGGCATATGACCCACTGTCTTCGCGAGCGGTGATGATGTAGGGGCCTTCCTAGTTGGGTCCTAATTTTCCGTGATCCTTCTGCCGGATGCTCTAGATCACGCGTTTCAGGACCAGGTCTCTGACTTGGAATTCCTTGGGCCTTGGCTTTTTATTGTGAGACACCCAGATTTGTTGTTGATAAGCTATAATGCGGATTTGGGCCTGTTGACATCTTTCCTCTGAGTGATCCAGCATCAACTGGGGTAGGGTATCATTCTGATCAGGGACCACTCCCTCTACCATGAGTGTTAGCATGTTGATGTCGGTCGGGATAGTCGCTTATGCTCCATATGCCAACGAGAAGGGGTTTTTTCAGTCGAAACATGTTTGGTGGTCATGTAGGCCCAGAGTACTAAGGAGAATTTCTCCACCCATTTGCCTTTGGCTTTATCCAGGCATTGTAATAAGATGTCGAGAATGGTGTGGTGTTGATTTGAGCGTGACTATTGCCTTGTGCGTAGTAAGGTGAAGAGAATCGGTGGGCGATATTGTATTTGGCGCAGAAGCAGGCTACTTGCTTGCTGGCAAAATTAATTCCATTGTCGTAGATGATTGTGTGAGGGATTCTGAAGCGACACACTATGTTTTGGCAGAGAAATTTGACAATTGCTATCCACTAAATTTGGAGAGCGGTACTGCCTCGATCCATTTGGTAAAATGTCAGTGGCTACAGCAGAAAATGCGACTGGGGTTGCGCTCGGGGGAGAGGTCCGGCTACGTCGAGTCCTTATTGCATAAAGGGCCATGGGCTGCGCAAGGTGTGAAGGTCAGAGCTCGGCCGATTTGATACCGAGGTGAACATCTGGCATTGTAGTTATTTCCTTACGTAATCCTTGGCGTCGTCGAACATCTTGGGCCAGTAGTACCCCTGGTTGATGACCTTATAGGCAATAGAGCGTCCTCCAACGTGGTTTCTGCAATCTCCGTCGTAGATTTCCTGCATCACTCTCTGAGCCTCCTCCGGACCGAGGCATCTCAGATACGGGTCAGAAAGGAGGGTGGAGTAGGATTTTTTGTATAGCGTGTCTCCGAGGAGTATGTATCGGGTGGCCAAGTGTTGGAGTTTCCTTGCTTCTACTCTGTCATCAGGAAGTATCCCGTCCTTCAGGTAAGCAATGATGGGACTCCTTCATCCTGGTAAGGCGTCGAGGTGTAGGACCTCTCTAGTCAGTTGTTGAACGCTCAGATTAGTGATGTGCTCGACAGAGATTTTCTATCTGAACTGAAACTCTGTGGCTGCCCCCAAATTGGCAAGCGAGTCTGCGTGGTTATTCGTGGACCTGGGGATCACTTGAAGTCGCATAAGGAAACTTGAACTTCAATTTAAGAACGAATTATAGGTACTTTTCCATCCGGTGTTTTCCATTGAAGAATGATTCATGGGAAAACTTACAAAAGAGAATAAGGAGCAAAATTACAAGTAATTAAAATGCAATTACAGGTTGATCTCCTCTGAGATTTCTGGAGAATTATGCTGGTAGGAATCCGATTAGTGTGCGATCACTTTATCCCTTTGATGATGCGATCAGACGATCAAGCTGCCTCCTAATAGGATTTCCTTCTCTCTTGGTTCAGGAAATCAAATATTTGAAAGCAAGAGAGTAAGAGAATACTCTCTAGAAGAATCTCTGATTGGATCTCTTTCAGACAATCTTCTCTCTACAGCTCGTTAGCCCTTTTGTTCCTCTCTGTCCGTGCGCGTCTCTCTTCGTCTGTGTCCCGCTCTCTGTTCAGCAAGGGACTATTTATAGCCAAAATGGGATGTAACCGCCCCCCTGAATTCAGCAAGGCTGAATTAGTGTTTAGCTTCGCGCAAGGCTGCGAATGGCCTTGTAGCAAAGTTGCTTGCAAGCTTTCAGCGAAGCTAGAGGGTTAGTGCGAACGCCTGTCTGCCGTTTGTGACTTAATTATCTCCACTTAATGTGGGATGAAGTGGGCGGGTATAACCGCCCACTTAAAATGGCATTAATCCCACTAAATTAGTGGGGTTCACCCATTAATCCTACATATGAAATGGAGCTAAGCCATGCGAAGTTAAGCTTCAGCTGAAGACTTCAGTGAAGTTACCTTCATAATTCCCTGCGAAGGCAAGCTTAGCTTATAGCGGAGCTAAGCCGCTTTTTCCTTCCAGCGAAGTTAGGGGTAGAGCTTCTAGTGTGAAGCTAATGATCAACATCATACCTCATAACGGAGCTACCAAGAAAGCTTTGGGCGAAGCTGTAAGTTAGCTCTTTGTGGAGCTATGAAGAGCTTCAAGGCGAAGCTAGACAGACTTGGCCTCTCAGGCGAGATTATCCCCTCGGGCTAATGCAAGGCTAAGTGTTGAGCTAACTAATCATCTTTAGGACCGCTTGGGTCTTTTCGAAGACAACTTTGGCTTACTGTTTGCTTCATGGATCAGTAAAACCCAAGTCGTTGCCTTGCCGCTGGTCGTCAGCCTGTCTCCTACCTATCTTTTGTAAATGTCGATAAGTTAGACGTCGTTCAGACCGGTTAAAGATAAATGTGAGAGTTCCGTCTTTTTAGAGTGTCAACAAGACCCTTCAAAGTTTTCATAAATCTACAATGGCATGGTTCAAATTTTGAAGTACTTTGAACTACTTTGGTTGATGATCAATGATATGTAGGTGTGAACGTTGCCTTGGTGGTCTGCTCTTTCGGGCTGGGATAGGTTCGCGGAGGAATTGTAATAATTCGCTTTCGTGTAGCTTCGCACTTCTAGGTAACTTCGCCTTTGAGCTTCCTGAAGTAGCTTTGCTTCAAACCGGGTTAGAATATTAGTACTACCCTCGCGCTCGCTGTGATGGAACGACGTTCCATTCCCTAAGGCTAACCACTTTTGTGAGTTACGAGAGGGATTGCTCCCTTTTTCAATGTTTGAATAACTTCACCTGCATTTACGAGGGAGATCATTCCCTTTTCCAAAGTTCAATTAACTTCATGCATATTTACGAGAGGGACTGCTCTCTTTCTCGAGGCTAAGCATTTAAATGTTTTAACTTCGCCCACGCTTCTAGGCTTGAAGTAGCAGCGACGTGATCAGGCCATGAGGCCTATAAATAGGACGCTTGTAGTCCTTCTCAGAGAAACATATTTCCTCTTTCTGACATCTCCTCATTGCCCAGGCAAGGAGACTGAAGTCCCTGAAGTAGTGAGGATGCTCACTCTGATCATTACCCGACCAAGGGTTGGTGAGTCTCAGTCATGCAGAGATTTTATCGGTGACTTTTAGGGAGTTCATCTCCCTTAATATTCTTAGCTTTACCAGCTATTTCAGAGATTAAATTCCCTTCGTCTCTGCATTTAGCTGATCTTTGGAGAAGAGTTTCAGCACTTTTTTGAACTTCTTGGCGAAGCTAGTATTCTGCCTAATCAAGCGAAGAACTTTTCTAGACGAAGCTGTCACCTTGGCCTTTTAGATAGGCGAGGGTGAGGCCTTACCTTTTCCAGACTAGTCTAACTTCGCCATACAGGCGGGGCTAAGACTTGACCTTTTTAAGGTTGAGCCACTCTTGCCATATAGGTGGGGCTAAGACTTTGCCCTTTCTGGGCCAGTCTAGCTTTGCCATATATGCGAGGCTGGGACTTGACTTTTTTAAGGCTTGTCCGGCCTAGTTGTCTAGGCGGAGCTGAGACTTGGCTTCTGCTAGGCCGGTCTAGCGTTGTCGTGCAAGCGAGGTTATCCTCTACTTATTTGAAGTTTATCCTCAGGGCATAACAGGGCTGAATCTGGACTAGCTTCGCTTTTGGAACAAAACTTTGACTTAGCATTTCAGCCCCTTTTTTTATGCTAACTCATTTCCTGTTTGCATTGCAGTATACTGTGCTCCCAATTCTTTCATCTTGACAAAGGAGAATAAAAACATGCCCTTGATTTTCAAGTTGAAGCTTTGGTCATAAGCAGGAGGAACATACTGGAACAGCTGATGTGCATTCTGAGAAGAGACCGGCGATGATCCACTTCGGGAAGAGGCTGGTAGTAATTTATCCTAGATGATCCACTTTGGGAAAGGGGACGTCACCAGTAAGGTCTTGGATCCTTCCTTTGCCAATTTTGATTAAGGAAGATCCAGCTTTCTGGTGGCAAAATCTGCCTTTAAGCGAAGGATTATAGCCCTATGAAGGAGGAAAACCTTTCGTATCCATTTGTCTGGTGGTCTTAGGATGACCTATCATCCTGAAAGTAGATAGGACAACTTGTATGCCTTGGGAGAAAAGACTTTATTGTATGAAAGAAATCTTGATGTATTATCAATGTATCTCCCCTTTTGAATCAATAAAATTTTTAGTTTTTGTTCATTTACTTTGCTCCCTGTCTTTCTTCTTGATCTCTAGAAGAATCCGGAATGGACTGGCTTAGGTTGGAAAAAATCTATCTGGTGTAGCCGTACACTAAGTGATCCCACTTGATTTTCTTCATAGGCCTTTTCCCAGAGAAGGAAAGAAAAGCTCTTAGCAGAGCTAAGCTTCCAGCAAAGCTAAATATGAATTTTCAGCTAAGTCAGAAACAAGCTCTCAGCGGAGCTAGCATAAAGTTTCGTGCGAAGCTAAAGATGAGCTCTCAGCGGAGCTAAAGCTCAGCTCTCAGCGAAGCTAACCAAGCGTCGCACGAAGTCAACACTGAACTCACAGCAGAGCTAGCCCTCGGTGGAGCTAAACTAAGGCTTCTCGGATAAGGCGCTTGGGCGCCGTTTCAAATTAATTTGAAACGATCGCCTGCGCTCCTTTTGAGGAGGCGAAGGTAGACAAAAAATTGTCTATAAAAGCCTGGTAGGCTGAAAGAGAGAATTATCTTCTCTCAAAGACACTTCAAATTTTCAGAGAACAAATCTCTCTTCTTCCTCTCCTTCGTTCGGACTTTCAGAACTTCTCAGTTCTTCATGGCCCCCAAACGATGCGCAGGCAAGGAGGCAACGACCTCTGCTGCGGAGGCGTTGTCTCCCCCTCCGATCATCCAACGCCCCATAGCGGGTAGGGAGTTTTCTCTTTTCTTAGAGATTTTCATCTCTTTTTGAAGCCTATTCCGGGCTATTTCATAGTGAATCCAGAGCAGTTCATCGTGATCCAATGATCTTAGGGAGTCACACTCCCTTAATTTAATTCCACCAACATTTTAGGGGATTTAATTCCCTTTTAATTTCGCGATTTGGAATTTTAGAAACCGAATGGTTTCTTTTTCAAACTTCTATATGAAGCAAGCCCTTAGGGTTGTTCACATTCTATCAAATGATAGGTTGCGAAGTTAGCTTTGGAAGCATAGCTGAAAAGAGGATTTTAAAGTCCTTTGAGTAAATTTAAGCACAAGTGCCTTTCCAGCGAAGTTAGCCCTTAGGACTTTTTGCATTTTGTTCAGCGACAGAATGCAAAGCTAAGCTTCTAAAGCGAAGCTAACCACTCAGTGATTTGCTGCACTCTGCCTTTGTGCAAAGTGCGAAGCTGAGCTTCAGGGCGAAGCTAATGCTAGGCTAGCTTCGCTCGGAGAGCGAAGCTATGTCTTAGCAATTTTCTTTTGCTTTAGCTTCTCTTTCTTTGGCTAATGGACTAATATAGTTTCTTCTTACTTAGCAGTGCACTATACTCTGGGACCCTTGAACAGCCTCTTCGGATCGGTCAGGGAACTGGATGGAAATGTTAGCCTACAATTTCAGGGGCAAGCTTCGTTGTTCAGTGAGCGGAGTATTCCTGGCCGTGATGCCCTTATCCACACCGGGGATCAGCATACAATGAGGAGTATTCTGACTACTGCTCCTCTAGAAGACTGCGATCGGAAGATTCACCAGAATCCCACCTTCATGTTTGGGGATGCAGCTCCTAACACAGATCATTAGCTGCTAGCTGGGGAAGGGCAGTGGATCTTTAATCTGAACGGCAAAAAGTACTACCTCCCATCCAGTAAGCGTCATTTCCCGCTATCCTTCTTCTAATGCGTGACAAGGCCTCGGAAGATGAAGTGGTAAGTGACCCAGACCACTGACTCAGTTCATGTGGGTATATTGATAACTACGTCTCCTGGTTATATAAGGGCAGGTCCTCTTCGTTGCATATTGGGTTTTCACCCCGGAAATGTTCTCCCCGACGTCCTAATGGGGGAAAATCCAGCTATGGCTCAGACCTTTGGAAATCAATTCTTCAGAGTCTATGGCAACTGCCAACAACTGATTTTAAGACCCCAGGCGGATTCATCCTCCCAAGGCCTGGTGGAAGGATTTGACCCTATATGTCCTGGCCCATTTTGAGGAGGATTTGGAGAGGCTGGGGCTCTATGAGGCTGTCAAAGCAACCTGCTATGGCATCCAGATGAGCGTAGAGAACTTCTACGCCATCTCCAAATTATACTGCCCAACTACAGAGACTTTCTTCACCCCTATAGGCGAATTGGTCAAGGCTTTGCATGAGATGTGGGAAGTCTCTGCTTTGCCAATGGGATCTCTCCTTTATGAAGAATACTTCCCATGCGAGGTAGAATTAGCGCTTTTGAGAAGCAGGAGCCCGCCTTGTTCGAGATATATCGCGAGTTGATGTGTCATTTCTACATCTGCTCGAGCATGCATGGGAATCCTAAGGGAGCTTCGAGCAGTTCAAAGAGTTAGGGGAATTATCTGTCCCCCAACTTGGAGGATGCTCCTGAAGCGGCTCACCGCGGGGTTGCAGACGAGGATATCTTCCGGAGGATGAAAGAGCATGCCCAGGAAGATATTGTTCTGAAAGAAGATGATGGTATCTATGAGAAGGGTGACATTCTCAGAAGCTTTCATCATCAGGCCCGTCAACCAATGTCCCGGAAAGCGCTTTTGGGCGAGTTTTTATTGGTTCGGTTGAAGAGATGTGTGCTGCCATCTCCTTCTGGAGACGTCCTCCCTACTGTCTTATTACCGGCCGTTTATCTGGTACACGGTCGCTCTCTTGGACTTCTTTCGGCGATGGTGTGTTGTATTCAACGAGGTCTTCTGCATTGACGGAGGCTTTTTGCAGACCACCAACAACGAAGAGGGAAAAAGAGATGATCTTACCTCGCGATGGGCCGAACCCCAGGATTGGATTGTCATACACTTACTTAATGCCATGGTTTGCTCTTCACTGTCCAGCTATTATTCAAGCTGGGAAAGAACCTCCAGAGGGTGTTTGGGTAGCGTATCTCTGTCGATTTGAGGGTTCCTCTTAGTTGCGGACTTACATGGCTGCGGTCCGTAAGCTGTTACGTTGGTACGACATGTATAGTCTCTTCTGGTGCTTCCCTCATATTCGTGGTGCAGGTTACGGTGAGGAATTCAAAGATATCGGGGACGGTAAGACGTCGTTGAGCAAGGGAATTTTCAAATGACTAGTTAGCATCCGGCCTTCTCATCTGGTGTACAGGAGCGGGGATACCTGCTATTTGGAGCCGTACGTCCCCAGCCGGTTGCTCGTCAGTTCGGGTATGATCAACTCTATGTTGGCAACCCGAACACTAACCTGGCCTTCAAGGGAAGCCTCATTGATGGTGTTCGCGCCAGGCGGTTTTCATTGCTGGTTATACTGAGGCACGACTGTGCATGCCGTTAAGGACCCCAACCTACTGATGACTTTGGAGTTCTGTCAATGGTACAGAACTTCAAGCTCCGCGCCTACCGAATTTTCTATTAACTCCTTCGGCTTGAAGTGGATCTCCCAGCGATTGAAGCAGAAAGTTACTGAAAAGGGTGAGGGCAAAAGAGTCTGGGTACCAGGCATTCCGGAGTTTATTACCACTGCCGACAATGACATTTGATGTGCATTCATGTCCTCCAATATTTGATTTCTCAAACCAAAAACCACCGCATTCTTGTATTCCCTGGAAGCTGCCTGCATGACTCACCATGAGTCATCTCAATGTCTCAGAAGCAACACATGGAGAAAGCTAATAAGAATACCATCTACCGTAGATCAATCATAAAAGCTTTTAGCAACACAGGGCGCCAGCAGATCGCAGAAGCCCAAGATTGAGGGAGAGATCGAGATCTGGCTTCGCTAGGGCGGCAACTACGGAGGTGACGAGAAGGGTGTCGACGGCGATAAGGGAACTCGGGGTTGGGAGAGAGAGAAGGGAGAGATTTCTGGTCCCGAGAGAGGAAAGGGGGAGAAAGAAGCAGCCAAGTGGGTCCTATGAAGCAACAACTCATTTGAGCTCGAAACTGCTTAGACCGTCTAATTTGATCCAACGGTCCAGGCTTGATTTCACACTGAATTGACCGGTGAGAAATTTTTGCAACTGAAAACTCCTCTCTCTCTCTCTCTCTGTATGTGTGTGTGCGTGCGCGTGTGTATCAGAAATATATATATCAGCTGACAATTGAGAGTCCCTCTCGGCCTGCAGTGACGTGACACATTATGAGCCACATAATTCGACAATCTAAAATGACGCCTTGAAATTACTAAAAGCCCCTATCGTTTATCTTTTCTTGGAATGATGTATTAGTTTTATATTCTTTATTATTATTTTTTCTCCCCTTTTATATGTCTATCTCTCTATGTCTCCTCACGCTGTCAGATCCAGATTTTTTACTTGTAAAGAATGTCGTTCTAAAAAGTGAGAGCGGGATCAGATATTAATTTTAGTTGCAGACCTAAATCTCCACCAGCTATTTTGACAGGTTCATGTTCCCTCGGGATGTCAACTTCAATATTTTCATCGTGATTCTTCTCTTCTTCTTCTTTTTCCAAAGAAAAACCTATCTGAAATTTTTCATCATCGAAAATATTGGCTATTAGATTTAAAATCTGAAAGGCAAAATAAAATACACATAATTATATAACCAATTTATCAGAGATGTTACTGAAGTCACAGGAAAAAAAAATATTTTAAAAGCTGTCCTTTTCATTAGGACTGCGACTTTGATCGCATTCATAATAATAGATTGTCAGATAAAATTGAATTCTGTGATCATAGTCGAAGTATGAAATTTCATCTTCAAACCATTTGTTTTACAAGACAGCGACCAAAGTCGTAGTCTAATTAAAATTTTATTAATAAAAAGACCGCGACCTTGGTCGCAAAAATGAAAAATAAGTTATAAAATACTGCGACCATGGTCGCAGTGTTATCAAACAAAACTTTTCAAAAAGACTGCTATTACATAAGACTGCGACCAATGTCGTAGTCTTCGGTCGCAGTCTTCTAACCATCTTAATTACTTAACTTTCGAGACCTCGTTCATTACTTCAATTGATTATGTCTCTTGTTTCATAAGAATGCGACCATGGTCGCAGTATTCTATTTAGATTACTTAATAAAAAATATTATGACCAAGGTCGCATTATTATCAAACAAAACATTCTCAAAGAGGCTGCTGTTACATAAGACTGCGACCGAAGTCGCAATCTTTTAATCATCTTAATTAATTAACTTACGAGATTATTCAATTGACTGCGACTCTTATTTTATAAGTCTGCGACCACGGTCGCAGTATCCTATTTAACTTAGCAAGGTCGAAAAAATACTGCGATCCTAATCGAAAAAATAAAAAGAAGGCTGCAACACTGCAACCAAAGGTCATAATGTAAACAAAAATAATTCTAAAAAGTGAAAACGATATTAAAAAAATTTAAATCCAAAAATTTTCTTTTCAGAAATTGCGACTTCGATTGCAGTTTTAGAAAACAAAAAAATAAAATAAAATAAACTGTTTCAAGTTACAGTAATAGATTTTTATTGTGATTAAAATATCATTTAAAAAAAAAAACCTGAACATTAATGCAACCATGGTTGCATTCTTTTAAAATAATTTATTTTTCTAAAATTTAGTAATCAAGATCTGTAATTTTTTGTTTGAAAAAACTCAGATCTATAATTTTTTAGTGGAGGAACAGTTGTAGCCAGGTTAAAAGTGAAACTGAGGGTATTTTAGTCATTAGGTAATGAAAAATGGTTGAGGGTCTCCTTTTACCGTCTAAATTTTTGACTTCTCTGCGGTTAATTGAAGCCACGCTATGCCGGCTGAGAAACTCTCTCAGCTGTCGGCTGAGGTACTGTAACCCCTATATGTGTGTATCCTTTTTATCTTGGGCTGCCAATCAGTTTCTTCATTCAAATGCTTATTTGAACGCTAGTTACATATTATAGGTTAAATGTTTTCAAAAAGATTACTTCCTGTTAGACATTGGAAAGAAATTGCCAAAAGCTTATCTATGTGATGGTTATTATTTCGGAGTTATTTACATATGGCTTCATCCGTGCCCTTCAACTATGGACATGATGGTTTCAAACAGGAATTAGTGCTTTCGACTGTTGTCACATGATACATTCATGTGGTAATTACATCGAGGCGCTTATATAAGCGAACTCCCTGTACACCAAACAGTGTCGGACCCACATACAGTCCAGCACATACACTCCTGAGCGAATTTTATAAAATAATGAAATACTATATGCAACTTCTAAACTTTTGTATATAATCTCTTATTTTACTAGTATAAAAGCACTTTTAAGCGCTAGCTCAAGTGGTAACTAATAAATCTAAATTATTGAAAGTCACAAGTTCAAGTCTTGACGAGTACATCAACATCTCACACTGAAATTCTTATCACATTTATGTTCACACTAAAAAGACATCTTGCATCTGATCACACATAATATACTTGGAAACAGTAGGTCGCGTTAAGAATTTTCACATAAACGTGATCATTAAAGTCATATACCAAATTCATGTTTGCCTGCAACCTGCAAGTTGAACGAAAAGCCTACACATACCACGTACTGGAAATCTCAACCTTCAAATTCTAACACAACTGAAACCTCTAATCATAAATTCAGCAAGTAGCCAGAATTGAAACTTCATCGCATGAAATAATTGAAATCTGTCACTGCTTCCAAATAACCCAAGCAAACAAGAGCTCTTGCAAAGGTAGAAATTTGCTTTCGTTCATGAAGACCCAAACTAGCGCGTGGATGGTTGCCAACTTGATGCTCTTTGCCTGTCTAAATGGCCAACATTGTCCTGCATGGATAGAAACAAATGTACTAAATAAGAATCTGCAAAATAACAATAACGACAACAAAAATCTTATCAAAACAGTTGATCTGTACTCTCAGACTGAATAATGATTGCTATATCCTAAGATAGCTGCAGTTAGATTGCCGCGTGATTTTGGACCAGACTAGATATAACTTCAGTTCGGCATCTATAACAAAAAAACCTAATTCGTCAAATAAAAGGACGTGATCAACTTCGCAACCAAAAGGAAATCAAACTGCAGATAAATTATTTCAAAACAAGATTTTACCAAATATTACAAGAAAAACGCAAGTCCATACCGCTCATTTATAAAGTCCATACTATATTTCTGTGCCGCATAAAGTATTACTAGTACCTAGACGGAAAAAAAATGTAACATCAAGTGACAACAGAGACCAGAAAGGGGATCCGAAGGAAAAATTAGATACTGCAACCCTTCCATGCATGTATCTTGTTCGGTCCAAGATCCTTGTTCAATGTCTTCTATCGGCAACTTACCTTTCACTTACTAAATGTTGCCCTTGACAATGTGTTGCCTCCATAAACTCCACTCTCCTTCTCTGCTCCTCAGCTAATCACATTTGATGTTTCTGTAGATTCTTCTCACAAACAAGGTAGAGCCCAAATATCCCACAGCACCTGAATTTTAACAGAGGTGCGTTATTAAAGCATTGGTACAGAGAACAAAACAGAGAGAACATACTCAAGAAAAGATCAAAAGTTTCACTCACCACAAAGTATTCCTATACCCAGGCAAAACATAAGTGTGTAGCCGAAGTAGAAACTGGTCTGGAAAAAGCCTGACATTTTGGTCTTTACATAGTAATAATAAATAGAGTAAAGGTACACATAGGCAGCTGTAGAAGCAGCAGAAAAGAATGAAGTCCACTGCCAATGGTAGTTCTCGGCATTCAGCAAGAAATATGTACCCACAATGGTTACACAGATAGTGACAATGATGAGGATAAGGAAGACAAGCAACATGAAACCATAGACATAATACACCTGTAGAGAAATGCAAGCAATAAGAATTAATCAGGTCCGTGAACCATTTATCCGATTGACATAAGAAAAAAATCACCTCTCCAGAAGTTATATGGGGCTCAGGAAAACAAAATAGTACATAAAATAGCAGTTCTAGTTTATTATTAGTTTCATGAAAATGATGAAAGCCTTGGAAGTCTCATAATTTGATAAGAAAAACATTTTATAGATTATCCAACAGAATAGAACTTGGCAAAAGATTACAAAGCAAAGAAATCATGACTTAAGTAAGAAATTTCTAGCAATAAGAACAACTACGAAACTGTAGTTGATACTTCTTCTATACCTTGTAATTCCAGAAGGACGTGAAGACAAAATACATTTCAATGAAGATGCTGCCAAAAGGAAGAAGTCCTCCCATGAGCGAAACAACCGAAGGCGTGAGATACCATTTTTTCTCAGGGATAGGACGGGGAATGGTCTTCACACGACAAGGACTATTTGGAGCTCCACTCCAATTCCTGCCAACAACAGTGCCCAGAAGTGCCAGAGGAAAGGAGATGAATGCCCAAATTATGAAGACAACCACCATAGTTCCAAAAGGAATAGCTGCTAATGAGCCATAGAATATCGCAATAGTATTCAGTGTGAAACCAATTCCAAAGCACAAAAATGGGAAGAGCGACGCTGTGAGGATCATGGACTTTATCCAGCTTTTACCTGACAACAAACATTAAGATGAACAAGCGACATATTAAACAAAAAGATATGCAAGCCCAGACTTCCAGTATTACAGATGTTTTCTCAAATCAAGAAAAATAGAGCAGGAACCACAAAAACCCCACGTGAAAACTGTAGAAAGATCAACTAGTGTGTATCCATACCACCATTCCGTGAGTAAAGCCCACCACTAACATAGCCTGAAATGAATGATGTAAGAGCATAGCATACAATGAAAGTCGTGACAATAGCTCCTCGCCTGCACAGCACATACATAATGTGTAAAGCACAAGTGAAAACACTAAAGATCCATATAAGTTTGTATAATTAGACGGAATATTGTGCATATGTGTGCCAATGTGTATGAGTTCAAGAGTAAATTGCTGATGTAAAATGAGAAAAGTAAGGCACACATGATCATCTAACTAGATTACCAGAGAGATGGAAATATTTGCTAGCTAAGTACATTCTGTTTGCATGTATAACATTGTAGATGTAAAAGGAATATAGCAATTGTCACAAAATGCTGTCATTCTCAGGCACAACAATTATACTCAACAAGTGTGCACTGCAGCAAAGAAAAGATAGTACCATTGTTGCAAAATATGCAATTAAGGAACATCATGTAAGTAATCAAAATTCTCATGCATCAACTTGGGATGTGCCAATCAACACTTAGTCTTCCCAGCTTCCCCGACTTTGCACGGATACCACCAAAGGAGAAACAACTCTAGGGTGTTCCAAAAGCCAACCAATCAAAACCTCAGTTACCTTCTCTAAGGCCCCATTTGGCAAGAGGAGCATATACATGTTATTAGTTTTTAGAGAGAGGTATAGTAAGAATTTAGGAATTTGGTGTTTTCTTTTCCTTTCCTTTTCTTTTCTTCGTTTTTGTTGTCGTTGTTGTTTTTGTTTGGATAGAGAGAGGTAGCATGAGTAAGGGAAAACGGGCTGTTGTGCTGAGTTGTTTAGGAAGAATACCAAGGACAATAAGTCCTGCCTTTTGGGGCTGTTGGGAAGCGTGAGGTGGAGTCAACAGTGAGCTTAGCTATCTCTTCTTAGCAAACACAGCCTAAGAGTAACTGAAACCACATAGCAAAAAGCATATACCTATAGTCCTCGGGGTGAGGCCTCCCTCGACATTGAATTACTAAGGGAAAACCTGAAACAAAACCTTGGCTACATCATCCCACAACCTAGGGAGCAAGGGTAGAGGAAAGGGACACGGATAGAATACAACATTAACAAGACAACAGGATAAATCCATTGACGGGCAAAGGAGACATGGAACCATACACATGGACATAGAAGGTTTAAAGTTCAACACTGGGTTATGGTATTTGTTAGATGATGATGATGATGATGATGATGATGATTAATAATTAATTCTGATGCATAACTTGATAGTCAGGATAAACCACAAATACAGATTCAACAATTATATTATCCCTTTAGGAGTTCAGTTGGGGAGCAGAAGCCGGAAAAAGTTGGCTGGAAGTAGGAAGTTTCCACTGTAAGAGTACAAAGGTGGCTCTCTTTTAAAGTATTTTCATCCAAACAAATATCAGAAATTGGACTAAAGCACTTAATCCTTTACTCAGCTTCATTGTAGGATCACTCACACCAACGCTGGAATCTCCATGAACTTTTCTATATCTGCGAGTTCAAATTTAACCAAACACATAATAATCTCAATTAGTGACTCATTAATATTCTCCATTAAATCTTTAAGACACCTAATAATTTTATTTATCTAAGCTGGACACTAGTTTTTAGCAGTATGGCCACCCCACCTAATTGATAAACAAAGACATTAATGTGCCCAGAGGTCCCAGACTAAACTAAGAATATCTAAAAAAAAGTGCATACAAGAAACTGAGGACTCATCTCCATCACAAATTAGAGTTGAAACTCTCAGGTAAATCATCATTCCAAAACAATCGATATCAAGAAGAGTTATTTGACGCAAGTCTAAAACTTCTGAAATTTTAAGATTTAAAATTATTGATATTGACTAATATTTTATCACCCTTCATCAAAAAACAGAGCGGCGTGTACTATCCAGTAGGAAAAGTGAATCTCAAATACAAAATCCACAAGCATACGCATGAAGACTTAGTTAGCTCATGTCAACATTCAATAAAGGTGCCTCATCAACTTAACTAGAACGATATTAGAAACAAACACATATAAAGCTGCAAAACATCATCATCATTTCCTTTGCCCATTTAAAATGAGTTGAGAGCAATTGTCACCATAAAGAGCTTGACAAAAAAAATATGATAAGCGTAAGCCTAATGTCAACTCTCTAGGATGACAGCAGATAACCTAGCCAAGAGAATCTGGCAAGACAAGGGTTGATATTTTTTCTAGAATTCCCAACAAATTCCAGAAGGTCAGTTGGCTGTTAGAGTTACATCACTTGTTGGTCATGCAATTTAACCTCATGGAACCAAGGAGAAAACCTCCAAATGTCTCCTAGAGTATGAAGAACTTAGAAAGGGCGAAGAACACAGGGTCGGTATAGGAAATTACATCAACTTGTAAGGCATGTGATAATACTGAAGAGCCAGATAGAATACAGATTCCTTTAGTGATAGGACCTTAATTCAAAGGCAATGTACACGCAACGAATGCAAGTCTGTCTGTAAATAAACAACTGAACCAACTCAGGCAGAAATGTTTGCTGGAGGTAAATATAGATGTAGGTATGCCTCTTTAATTAATATAGCTGATGCATTTGCCGCAAAAATTTACTCCTAAGAACCACGGTGTGGTGCGCACACACAAACAATGGCAGTAAGAGAGCTAACTCTAAACATACCCAATGTACAACATCCCGATGATAGCCAACAAAATGACTAGAAGAACAAGCAGCGCCAGCTGGGCACCTGTACCGACAACAGCTGAAAGAAGAGCTAAGTTGCGAGGAGGTCGAAAGACATCTCCATGGACAAGCTTCCATCCAGATTCTTCACTCACATCTCTTTCCTGGGAGCAACACAAGCACATACATAAATATGTTGGTTGGCAAGTGGCCTCATATAACCCGCATATAATCCAATCAGACTAGTAGAAAATAACAATCTTTCAGATAAGCAGCAGGCTACATACAACAAACACATAAACAATTATATGTGCTACATGAAATCACCAGAGTCTCCAGATCGTCGTCTTCCCGAGCATACTTTGCATAGTCATTTCTAAGAGTTCTCATCAATATCATAGAAACCAGACCAGTCAGGAAAATAACCATCATGAAAGAATTGAAGATGGAAAACCAGTGAATCTGTACAAATTAAAGCACATATTATTTCATAGCACATGTTGATCCTTTTACAAAAAGAAATAAACAGTTCAAAGTTACAAATAGTTTAGCATGATTAGCATCTAACAAGAGTAAAATTGAAAAGGAAAGTTAGAAGTTTAGAAATAGTGCAAATGCCAGCAAGTTCCAAAACTTGCAATAAACAGTCAGTGATACAATAAATTGTGCAAGAATAACACTTTTAAATTTGGGGGGGAAAGAGCACTTTAACCGCATAGTGGGGGTAAAACAAGACAGAAGCTTGCCAGTCTTGTGCTAAAAGGAATTACCTGGTGCTCAAAGAAAGGGTAATCCAAGTAAACATCAAAACGACGTGCAAATGTTATATCTGTCGGCATCCATTTGACTGAGTAAGTCATGTCCAATGTCTTCCCAGCTTCTAAGAGTTTAGGACTTTCTTGAGTGAGATTCACATGAATGATCTGCAAATGTGCATGTGGCTCAACAAGAATCCTTAGTGATCAAGAAAAAATATATTGCTAGAGGTCCATAAAGCTTAGTTTACAACCAAATACCTGTTCTCCATTGTACTGAACAACAATATTTTTGTGTGTAAAAAGATAATGTTTATTCTCATTGTTTTTGTCAGCCTCTCCAACAAAACCTGATTAATTTACAACACAGACATTAGGTGTCTGATCATCTTAGAAATGGAAAGAAGCACAGAAAAATGGGAGATGCTCACCCCACAACGGCAGATCATCTAGATAAAATTGTGCCCGGCAAGGAGGAGAGAAGAGAAAGAAAAACAATGGAGAGATGTCAGCCATAAGAATATAAGCAAATAGATAAACCAATACACATAAGCATATGCAAAGTCATGGTCAATGTTCAATGCTAAAGAAAACAAGTGAAAAATACAAGGAAACGAAAGGGAATGATACATGCCTATGAAGAACTCAAACCAATAAGACCTGTCTACTGCATCCTTAAACTGCTTCACCTTTGCAGCGTCAAGTTTAATAGTGCAAATGGTGGTCTTGTCAACATTTTCTGAAAGAAAACATGTATCTTATAATAAATATACAATCAAGTAGCCAGTATTGCTCCAGTAGCCAAATTTTAACTTTAATAGCTGGTTCTGAACAATATAAAAAATAATAATGAAAGAGCAAAGAAAGAAAGGAGTTTACATACTCTGGTATTTCAACTCAATCTGGCTGTCAATAAGCTCATTTCCACCTAAAACTTCCCCAAGCCCACTCCATTTGTGGGTAGGGTTCTCAGATGGCTGGCAAAATGGGAGGTGGTAGTAATTGTATGTTTCTTGAGGATTATTATACGGGCCAACCTTGTTTACCCAAAGTTTAACCAGGTCTTCAGCTTGGTGCTGCACATTAATACCACAATAATTGTAAATGCTATACAGAGAATGCAGAATTGCCAAAGCTAATGCAAATATTATTGCCAAAAGTAGGGGGAAAATCATCTAACAGAATTCATTCCCACAATATACAGCTTAAAAGAATAAAGATAGAGATGCCTTCCAATAAAGGCCATAAAAGTATATACCTTCTAGTAAGCCACAATATAGAGTTTAAAAAGTGAACATAAGATGATTCCATGTAAACCACTTCCTTTGCCCAGAAAAAGTATGTGGCATTTCTGTGAATTTCCGGCTTCCTATCCTCAGTATCTTCTAGCTCTAGCAAGCTATGGAAAAGGTTTTGATCTTAACAAGATGCTTCAAATGTGCGGGTGGAAGAATGGATTAGCACTCAATAAGAATGGAGCAGTTCTAAGTGAGAATGGATCAAGGACGTGCCTACAACTAAAGTTTTTGTAATTGTTGAAAATTTTCTTCTAGATGTAGAGAATTTTAATATAATGTCATAGTAAAGAGAAAAGGAAAAGATCAAAGCATGGTGTGGAATATCGCTCGATACTGATTTGTATAGTCAATACCAATATGGTCAATACGACTGAGATGATACTAATTTTGTTGGTACAAATGGCAAAATATTGCCAATACTGCCGATTTTGATTTAAAAAAAACCGTAGCACTGAGATTCAGAACTGACTGAGAGAGAGAGAGAGAGAGAGAGAGAGAGAGAGAGAGCATCTGGGGGTACCTTACCCTGCATTACACACAACAACAACAGCTCTTTCAAATTTTAGTCCAAACTTTTTAAGGTCAGCTACACAAATCCTTTTTCGGCCATTCCACTATGTTAAGGTCCATCGTTCTCAATTAAATTAACAACTACAATATCCATTTAATTGAATCCATAATCCATCCACGTTTGTTTAAGCCTAATTCTGGTCATGCTGCTCCATTAACTCTCATTCTATCAATTATCTTGATTGCGCACTTATTAGTATGCACTCCACATGACCAAAATATCCTTTTTTCCCTTACTTTTCATTTTTCTTTTGAAGTATTTGTTGACACTCCAAAAAGACAAACTCTCAGCCAACTCTTCAACCGGTCTGAACATGTCTAACTTGTCGACATTTACAAAAGACAAGTCGCAGACAAGCTGACGACCAGTTTCTGCCCATCTTCGAGGGCCAAAGCAGTGACTTGGATCCTACTGATCCAGTAAAGCAGACAGTAGGCCAAGTGTTGCCTTTGAAGAGATCTAGACAGTCTATGATGCTAAGTTAGCTCAACACTTAGCCTCGCATGAACTCAACAGGCTAGCCTCTCCTAAGAGGCTAAGTTTGTCTAGTTTCGCCTTAAAGCTCTTCATAACTCCACAGAGAGCTAACTGTTAGCTTCGCCTGAAGCTCTACACAGCCGCGCAAAAGGCTAACTCCTAGTTTTACCTAAAACTTAACACAGCTCAGCTGAGAACTTGCTTCTAGCTTCGCCTGAAGCTTTACACAGCTCTGTTGAAAGCTAACTTCTACCTTCGCCTGAAGTTTAGCACAACTCCACTGAAGAGCTAAAATGCTTAGCTTAGCCTCCTCTGGCTAGCCTTGCCTGAGGAGGCTAGCCTTGCCTCAACGGGCTAGCCTCGCCTCATCTGGCTCGCCTCCACTGGACTGAAAGTAACCACCCTACTAAGTTAGTGGGGGGATTTAATGGGTAGTTACACACATGATCCCTTATTATGAGGAGACAATCAAGAGGATCATAACTCCTTATTAAGCCTATAAATAGCCCACTAGTAGGTTAGGTTCAGAGTCTTGAAGAAATTCAAGTCCAAGAGGGCTTTTTGAAAAGCATAAAGCTTTTTTGGTGGCTTCAAAGCTTAAGCTAACAAGAGATCTACTCTCTCACTTTTAAGAATTCAGAGAATCACTTCTTTAATCCTACAAGGATAAATTCAGGGTGTTAATACCCTAAAATCTCTCTCTCAAAAAAATCTCCGGAACTAGGTGAGAAGGAATTCCCAAGCAGTAGTACTCAAAGATCGATTGCTCGCATCGTCAACGGGACAAAGTGGTAGCGCGCTGATCAAACTCCCACCGACACGCTTATCTTCTCCTCAAATTTTGTAAGTTTTCCCTTTATTGATTTTCAATGGAAAACAAGATGGTGACTCCGCTGGGGACTGCATTCTTCACTGCTGAGAATCAAGTGTCGCAATGCGACGATCAGACCCCGGGTCTATTGCTGAGACACTGGTCATTCACTTTGATCAAGAGAGGTTTGAACAACTTTTCTCTGGGGATAGCACAAGTCCCCTATATGTGCGCAAGTACAAAAAGGTCAGCGTAGCCAGAGCCTCTCTGGCTAGCTCTTAAAAGCAAGTCTTTGTTGAGACAAGTAAGGTTCTCTGTGAACCTATCACAGCCTCACGCGAGGCTAAACAGACTATGTTTGAGTCTAACACAGTCTCAACAAAGACTAAATTAGCCTCGCGCTAATGTGTTAACATTGCGCGCGAGGCTACAAAGGTTCCCTGTGAACCGAAAACAGTCTATGCTAAGGCTATGTGGATTGCAAAATCTATAGTCTCATGTGAGGATAGAGATAAATCTCTTGATTCAGCTTCTTGCGAAGCTAAAATAGTCTTTGACTGCAAGACTAATTCAGCTCTCCACAGACCAAAGCCTCGCCTATCCCGCGAGGCTAAGGCTAGAGCACTTTGTGCTAACAGCGAGGCTACTACAGTCACGCTTACATTATCAGCACTATTGAGCAGTGCTAAAGCAGCTCTTAGCCGCGAGGTTAAAACTAGAGCACCATTTGGTGCTGGAAGCGAAGGTACTACAACTTCACTCAAGTCAAGAGCACTGTTAGACAGTACTAGGCTCGTCACTAGCGGCAGATCCAAAGCACTGAGTGCTCAAATAGCTTCACCATGCGAAGCTAATTCAACTCTTTACAGAGTTCAACCTCGCCTATCACGCGAGCTAAAGCCAAAGCACCTCTGTGTGCTAATAGCGTGATGATTCAGCGTCGCTCTCATTGACAGCACTAAGTGCTAAAAAAATTCTTAGCTGCGAGGCTAGAACTAAAGCACTAAGTGCTAAGGATCTTTACTCGTGAGGCTAAAAATAAAAGCACACTGAGTACTAACAGTGAGGCTGCCTCGAAATAACCTCGCTCAAAGGAAGAGCTCTGTGCAACAGAGCTAAGCTCGCCTTCAAAGGCAAAGCTAAAACAGTAGCTTCGCCCTGCGAAGCTAACTCTTTCAGGCGAAGCTATCCTAGCTTCGCTTATAGCTAAAAAGAAAGCCTTCAAGGCTAAGCCCAGCCATTTCTCAGCCCAAGCGGGCTAACATTCAGTTTTCCCGAGTCTCCTTGTTGGATCGATTGGATCTAGGTAACACAGACTTATGGGATTATCTAAGCAACAAGCAAAAACTCTGCTCCAAAGAGCCAGTTCATATCTCGTCATCCCAGTGCGGACAAGCAGGGGGTCAACCTGTGCCGTTACATTCCGTCCACTGTTGTTTGG